>JACEVL010000463.1:0-137500 GCA_020284085.1 Aporrectodea caliginosa
ACCACGCCTGGTGAGGGAATCAAATCTAGAAAGAACACGGTTATGTGAGCGTGGGCGCAAATCGTGACCAGTATATAGGACAGGGGGTAGTAGGTAATGAAGGATATGTCCGGGATTATTTAAGATATTTCTAAAAGGTCATGGTCGGCTTTTTTACAGAGTTCCTCAAAAGTGGGGAAAGATTTTGGTAGGGAAAGATTTTGGTAGGAAGCCAAAGCGTACCAGCTTGCGGACCACAGCACTTAAAGAGTCACGTTCCTGTTTGCTGGCAAAGCCCCACCACACTTGGGAACAATAAAGCATTCGGTTGACAGTGGTGGACCGGACCACATCATATAACCTGACTCCCAAGAGCCCATGTGAGATTAAAATACGATGGGCGTGGAGAGATTGCTTGGCCCGTACACAAATCTTTTGGATATGGGAGGAAAAATCAAGCTTTGCGGAAATCTCGATACCCAATATATTCAGGGATGTGACCCTTTTTATGCCACGTATAATTGGAGGACCTTGTTCAAGATTCACATGTGGTCTGGTCAAGATAATTTCGTTAGATTTAGAATGGTTTAGGTGGAGATTACATTTGCGAGCCCAGGCACTAATGTGATCTAATTCTGCATCCGTGGTGGAAATATTTGAAGCCAAGATCAAAAGATAGCAATCATCAGCATATTTGAAGATATAATTGAAGCTGTGGAGAGGTTTAAGACCAGAGATGGCCACTAAGAAGTTTGCTGGGCCCATGCGAGAACCCTGTATTATACTAGCATTGATGTGAGCCAAGGAAGAGATCATGCCGCGGAACTTGGTACAATGACTACGATTGCTCAAGAGGGAGAGAATCCAGTTGAAGATATTAACAGGTATAGGTAGAGAGGCCAGTTGATCGGCCAAGTAAGAGTGCCTGACTGTATCAAAGGCTTTGGAGAAATCTAGAGAAATAAGGCGGACATAAGGTTCAGAAAATGAACAGAAAACTTTAGATAACGTTTCACCTTGAGGTACTAATTAATATGGTCGAATCAGTCTTTTCCGGACAAGCGTATTGAAATATGTAAAGGTTAGTACTGCATAGGCCTACATGTAAATGCGACTAAAACGGTGAGAACTGTTGAGGAATTCCAGTCTCATGCCTCTGACGGCTTTGATGTCATATTAAGATATCGTTAAAGTGTTGGATCCAGTCGCTATGGTATCTTGTTCTATATCGTCTACTAAAGTCGACGTCAACGGTCCTTGCAGCGGCATATAAAGATACACTTGACTGAAATAATATTTGTGCCATATGCTTAGACACCTTTATATAGTTCGGAGTCTTTTCTATATAAGCGACATTTCCGTTCAATTACTTGACTATTATAGCGATTGTGCTGTGGAAATGTTAAGTCGAAAACTACAAATTTATTACTAGCAATGTTACGATCCACTATATATATATATATATATATATATATATATATATATATATAAGTCTTCTTTACATCGCAGTTAATGTGTTAAATCTAGCACTCTTAAAGCAAGCTCTCTTCAAGTGGGGTCTGCGCAAATTTACGATTTCGTACGATAATCGTTGGTAGAGGTTTCAATCGTTTGTCAGAATACGGCCCGGATATCCGAGTTCATTATTAGCGGGTACCCGACTACCCATCACTCGATAATAAAACAATCACATTACAAGCCTCGAGTGTGTATCATTATACGCACCAATAGCCCAGTTCAAAGTAAGTTGACCATGCAGTCACCTCACAGGCTCACACGATACCGCGGCGATATCTTTTATTACAGAGGGGCACATTATCAATGCTTCGAAGAGGCGCTATACAAATCACAGTAGGCTATAGCATAGTTTCCAGTGTTTAACGACATCTTATGGCTGCCAGGCCCGTTGACGTCCCCTCCTCTTTTATCGAGATTTGGGACTGGCTCTACCACAGTACGGGCAGTGGCAGAATTGTAGGACTATGTAGTCTACTCTTTCGTTTGCTTTGGGCTTGTGCTTGCTTTTCCTCTGCAATACTGGGCAATAAATTCGGTTAAGTGGACAATATCGTTGGCACAGTATACGCTATCTGTTGGTGGCTGGTCATTGGCTATGGGCAATGGACAGAGGCAGCGAGCCAAGCGCCGTGTAACTATACCAGCTGTTACTCGATCCACTACCAAGGCACGCTCTCAACGATAAGAGGAAAGCAGTGGCAATATTATATATATATATATACATATTATATATATATATATTTATATATTATACAGTTGCAGAAAATAGGCCACTGCAAAGATCCGAAATCATCAATATTGATTGATTGAAAGTGTTTATTGAATCACCAAATCAAAGTTAATTATGACAGTTCCGCAACTCGCAGATTTCAAGTGCTATATACATTCATATAATTATGTATGTATGTATGCATGCATGTATGTATGTATGAATGTATGTACGTACATACATATAATGATACCTGCCTTTTATCTTATATAAATCAACTAGCAGTTTTTACCCGGCGTTCGCCCGGGTTTTCCTCAGCGCCCGTGTATTTGAATTTAACGACATCTTCGTCAGCGCCCGTGTATTTGAATTTAACGATGTGCAAATTTTTCGTGTATCCCTCTGGCGAATTTACGCGCTTGCTTGAAATTGTTTAATTCTAACTCTACGCAATATATACTCTGCATAGCTTTCAATGTCATTGAAACAGACTATGACCACATCGAAACGTAAAATGTCCAAATATCGGAATTTAGAGTAAATTTTGAGTTGATATAAAGTTGGGTTGAGATCTATAGAAATTCAAATGAAAACGTTCGTTAAAAATTTCGTATCCCTAATAAAAGTGTTGCATTAGCAAATTTTTAAGTCCGATGACCTAGAAATTCTGCCGTGGGCGTGACTTCTGATTTGAAATCAACGGTCATCGTGATTGGTTGCGAATCAGAGCGTTGACCGCGTGACGTAAGATTGCATATTAAGCATGCGTGACGTGGACAAATGGCTATACTATGGCCGGTATTGAGATATAGCCTCGATGAAAAAGTTGTAAATTTAAAATGGCCATACATCGGCGTTTAAATAAAATTGCGAGCTGAAAATAGTCGCGTTGACCTAGACTTTGCGTAATAATGTTTTGTAAATTTTTTCAAATCGCTAAACCGTTCCGTTTCGGAGCCTTTAGCCGGACAGACAAACATACGGAAGGACACAAAAATCAGACTTTGGATTATAATATAAGATACATGCGTTCACACATACATGAAGACATGCATACATACTTGCTTCAAACACGCACAGTATAAATAAATCAATATAATAATATGTTGTTTCAAATCAAGAATGAATAATTGACCATAGTCTAGATAATAACATTTCTCTTTCATTCCAAATTTTTAAGCGTAGATTTTCGTGACACATATCCGGGATAAAAAAATGAAATATGAATCTAACTGTATTTCCTGCTTTTTATTCTGATTATTTTGTCCTTATCTGAAAATGGAATCACGATCAAACGCTTTCGGTCTGTGTCACTGTTTCAGGATCGATGGATTTTGGAGAAGCTGGAAGAAGAGGAGGAGGAGGAGGAGGAAGAGGAGGAAGAGAAGGGGAGAAAGAAGAAGTTGAGGAGACGCTGGAAGAGGGAGAGGAAGAAGAGGGGCTAGGAAGCAGTTAATAAGCTTGAAGAGGTTGAAAAAAGCTGGAGAAAGAAGAGGAGGAGGTGATGACGGAGGAAGAGGATGAGGAGAAGAAGCAGGAGGAGGAAGAGGAAAAGGAGAAGGCGAGGAGGCGGTGAATAAGCTCGAAGAGATTGAGAAAGAGGAGAAGACAGAGGAGGAGGCGAAGGTGATGGCAGAGGAAGAGAAGGAAGTCGTATTTTCTCCTTCTCCACCAACAGTCGTATGTGGTGGAGAAGGATAAGAGAGGAAAAGGACGGGCAATGATTGGATTAGAAGGGGTTGAGAAAGAGGAGAAGAAAGAAAGACGGAGCAGTAGGAAAATTAGACGGAAGGAACGAGGAAGAAGAGGAAAACAGGGAAGAAATGAAGAGCACAAAACAAAGAAGATGTGGTGGAGATGGAGAAGGAGAAAATAAGAGGAAAATAACGGAAGAAAAGAGAAAGCCGAAGAAAGCAAGGAGGAGGAAAAAGTAAAACAGGCAGAGAGTAATTGGAGGATGGAAAGGAAGAATGAACGGAAAGGGGAAGAACTAGGAATAGAGACATTTTGATAAAGCCATCCTTAAAAACTTCAGAAGTGCACACTGAAGCTGGGAATATATAAGAGCCATAAGTAAACTGTAAGAGGTAAGTTTTCAGTCTAGAGCGAAAGACAGTCTCTCGGTAGGAGAGGTGCGGACATGAGGCGGTGGATAGTTCCAGGTCGAGGGACCGGCAAATGTGAATGACCGCCGGCTAAAGACGTGTAGCAGGAACAACATACTTTCCAACAGATGCCTCTAAAAGAGCTGCAGGGTGTAGCCACGGAAGATAAGTTGGACGGCAGATGATCCGCACGTGTTTTTTACGTGAGCAGTGTACGTTGCATAGGAAGAATGAGGAGGAAGTTAAAAGCACAATAGGATGAGAAGAAGAGGAAAATGACGAGAAGAGGACGAAGGATGAGGGGAAGGTGCCGCGGAAGAAAAAAGAAGAGCAGAGCCGAGGGAGAAAACGGAGAGCAGACTGAAATATGTAAATACAATCTGGCATATTGCTTTTGTTCCTCTAGGTGACATGAACTGATTTCTTGGACAATGAACTGATACGCAGGTGTTTTTGTTGCTGTTGTTGGTGGTGTTGGTATGGTGGTGGAATGGTGGTGGAATGGTGGTGGTGGGGTAATTCAGTGCAGTGTGTGGCAAATTATCTGGAGCGACTTCCGGCGGCGTATTTCCGTTCGGAACGGAACAACCTCCGGATCCTATCCATTAGGTATACAATAGACGCATATGCGACCAATGTCCACGCACGCAAACATATATTATATATATATATTCGAGCATACATAATAAATATATTTACTTATGTCTTGTAATGACATATATATATATAACCACAATATTACTATATTTTAGAATATATTATATAATAATTATATACTCGTATCTCTACTCGTGTAATCATATTGACTGTATCTATTTGTTTCCTTCTTCAAGTCCATGCAGTGTGAGTCCAAGTCTTGTTACGTCTTCAAATATATCATAATATGCTTTGATGTGTCCTTGATGTGTCCTTGTCTTTCGAATTGGCCAAACGAAAGTCCAGTCCTTGGCTTTGGGAAAGGACAGCTTCGTCGTCATCATCATGAACTAGACCACTTGTGCCTCTCTGCCTCTCTGTATCTATTCCTGTCTATCCGCCTCTGTCTGTCTGCCTCTCTGTATCCTTGCCTGCCTTTCTGCCCCTCTGTCTGCCTCTATGCCTGCCTGCCTCTGCCTTTCATTTTTCCTTTTTTCCTTCCTTCCTACCTCATTGCATCTGCCTTTCTTCCGCTCTGCCCCCTTCCTGCCTTCCTCTCTGCCTGCCAGCCTCTCTTCCTCTTTGCCTCTGCCTTCCTTCATCTCTGCCTCCCTTCCTCTCTGCCTACCAGTCTCTCTTCCTCTGCCGCTGCCTCCCTTCATCTCTGCCTCCCTTTCTCTCTGCCTACCTTCCTCCCTGCCTCTGCCTCCTTCTCTGCCTCTCCCTCCTTTCCTCTCTGCCTACCTGCCTCTCATCCTTCCCGTCTTCCACTCCCTTACTCCCTCCCTGTCGCCACCTCCCATCCTGCCTCTCTCCCTCGGTGATAATTAGTATCGCTTCGGAATGTCTGAATCGCCGCTGAGAGAATTACCAGAAGACGAAGGCTGTTTTATTCTCATCATGGATTCGGTGTCCGCTTTCTCCACTCTACGCCAGATGGTCTAGCACCAATTGGAAACGCCTTATTTCCCTTCTTCCGTCTTCTCTCGGTTCGAGGCGCCGTCTGGCCTCCTCTGTCTAAGAACCGTTAAGGAACCAGTTGCTAATTAATTTAATTAGTCGACTGTTTCTATAATAATGGTCGTCTGTGCATTTCTGAACTTTGGAGGGAGGACAATACCAGATACAGCTGTATCGTAATGCATAGTGTTGCATTGTCTTGTATTATATTGTATTGTTTCTCTTTGTATTGTATCGTAAGTAGTGTTGCCCATGACATCGCATCATACTGTATTGCATAGTATTGCATTCCGTTTTATTGTATTCTGTTGTATTGTGTTCCATTTTATTGTATCGTACGTCATTGTCTGCTCCTCACCCGGAATATCCTTGAATGACACAATGGTCACAGAAGTATCAGCGTTTTGTAACTACACCCTTGATACAAATAACTTTATCTTCACCTTGTCACCTTGTTCCGTCGATGCGATGAATCCTAGCGACCGTCATAGTCAACCTTCTGCACTTGTTCCGATCTCTCGTCGCCTCTCTCAGCTCCGGAAGGTTCACCTTCATCGTCCCATGTATCTCCTCCATCCATCTTCTTCTTGTTCGTCCGCTTCCCCTCCTCCCCTTCCCGCACGCCAGTATCAGCATTGTATCGTACTGCATTGTTCGCGCCTCACTCGAAATATCTCACTTTATCTTACCTTATTGTCCTCAGCTTACCGTTCAATGCCTTACGTAATCTTTCCTTTAATACATTACTTAACGTGAACTTGATTAACCTTACAGCACTTGAACAGTTCCTCCTGTCTGTTAGCAGGTACTAACAGTCGAATAGTTCCGGATAAGAGTTAATTGGACGTGAGGCCAATGCGTTTCATTCCAGAGGCGCAGTTGTCTATACTTTCGAAATCACAGACATAACAAGATCGACTTTAAGCAAATTGAGAACATCCGTCTGAAAGACTTTCGCATGCAAAGAATGTCCCGAAGTTTTTACGATGAGATTATTCGCTATTAGCCGCCAGTCATTTCCGATTGCAGGAAGTCGGAGGCAAAAAATGTAATGTACTTTAGAGAAACAGCTGGTAGACAGATGTGTATTTAAATGTGCAAATGTGGAGGAGGAGGAGGAAGAGAGGAGGAAGAAGGATAAGAATTAGAAGGAGGAAAAGGAGAAGAACAACAAGAACAAACAGAAGGAGGAGAGGAAGAAGAAGAAGAAGAAAGAACAGATGACGAAGAAGAAGACGAGGAAGAAGAAGAAGGAGGAAGAGGAGGAAGAGGACGAGGAGGAGACGACTAAGAAGAAGAAGAAGGAGGAGGAGGAGGAGAACAACAACAACAACAAGGAGAAGAAGATGAAGAATAATGAGGAGGAGAAGAAAAAGAAGAAGAAGAAGGAGGAGGAGGAGAAGAAGAAGAAGAAGAGGAGGAAGAAGATAATGATGATGATGATGATGATGATGATGATGATGATGATGATGATGATGATGATGATGATGATGATGATGATGATGATGATGATGATGATGATGATGATGATGATGATGATGATTATGATGGTGATGATGATGATGTAAAAGAAGAAAAAATATAGTAATTATAGAAAGATTAGGAAGAATAAAAAGTAAAAAAGGAGAAAGCAGACGATCGTAAAAGAAGGAGGAGGAAGAAAGGGAAGTAGTGGAGGAGTAAGAGGTGGAGGACGTGAGGTGGATCTAGAGGCCGAAGAAGAAAGCGAATGCCAACAATAACATTAGTCATAATCACTTCAGAGCTCAGTAAACATCGATAGCTAATGCTGTATGTCGTATAACACAGAGAGAGGCGAATAGGAAGTTGTTTCATCTCGGCAAGTGTCTCGAGCATTCTCCCAATCATGGTTGATCGAATGTAAACGCCGAATTGTTATAGGGCTCGATTGTAATTTTTGCTTGATTCTTACAGCGCTTGATGCCAGTCTAGAAATTAATAATCTCTGAGCAGATCTTTCATCTGCAGCACAGTATGTATGTTTAATCATAATTATTATCGGGACTCCTGCAGCGCTTATAGGTATGTCGGCTTAACGTAAACAATAGCCTACATGCCATCTGTCAGCTTTCGATGGGAATCCGTTGGTTGGTTCCACGTGTGTGCGTGGGACTGCTACTGGTGACTCTTCTAGCTTACTGTGCATTGTTTTGCTACCTGCTGTAATTTTTCGTACGTATTAGCACTTAACGTCATAATAGGCTAACGCAGAATGCCTTTGAGTAGGTCTCTTGAAGAGGCGCTATATAAATTCACTGAATTAATCAATGAATGATTTAATACAATACACCAAAATGCAAATAAATACCGTAAGATACGATACAATGTATACACTGTATCAGAATACAATGAGATGCAATACAGTACACTACCGTACGATACAACTCAATGCAGTCTTATACATAATACAGCAGAACACAATTCAACAATGCTGTAAAGTACAATACAGTAATAAACAAAACAACTGAATGTACTGCACTACAATACAATACATTACGATACGGTGCCACTGTATTTGACAGACTTCAGAAGTGCACACACGACCATACAACAGAACATCGATGTCGCTGAGCAATTGTTTGTGAAAGACTTCCTCAAAGTCCCTACACAGTTACCGCCTCAAGGGTTGATCGAACTAATGCTCTTCGCTGCTATCCTCAGTAATCCAGGGCGCATGTCTTGCATGATCTACCCCTGCCTGTACGGGAAGCCGGATACTCCATTAGGTCTCGCCCGCACAATCGAGAGATACTACGCTGTGATACTTTGACTGGAAAGGATTTATAACTAAGATACTGCTTAGGTGACCTGCGTTACACTAACATTTCATTTACTTCAATCATCAGCTCAATAATTTTATATATTTAATTACCAATTATTACTTTTACGTATTATAATAATGCTATTTGGTGCAGTAATAATTGGTAATTAAAGATAGTAATTTTATATCTTTAATTACCAATTATTACTTCTATGTATATTATAATAATTTTTCTTGCTGCATGTCCCATTGCGTGTTTGCAATCGGAGCATTAAAGAATATACTTGCTTACTTACTTACTTAACAAATCGACAACCGTTCTAAACCCCTTAGAGAGGCAAAAATCCATCTCCATTTTATTTACCCTCGGCTTCAAAGCCTGTATTTTATCACGATTAGAATTTAGGCGTTAACTTTAACAGTCACTGTATCCGGTTCACCGTGAATAATTGCGTTTTTCTTATTAAACAATTATTTATTCGGGAGAGTTGCGCTTCTAACAAGGTTTTTGCCCGAATGGTAGCATTGTTAGTCAAAGAGCAGTCTCTTTGAGGTTTGAACCAAACGACAACCGAGGCAATCATTCTTATCCACGCGTGAAATCATTCCAATTCAACTGAAAGCACGATCTTTCTTTTATCGGCTAGCAAGAGAAAGAGAGAGAGAAAAGACGACGAGGAGCTGGAGGAAGAGGAAGTAAAGGAAAAAGAGGGAGCAAACAGAAGAAGACGATTAAGTTGTAGTAGTAGTAGTAGTAGTATAGTAGTAGTAGTACTATAGTAGTAGTAGCAGCAGTAGCAGTAGCAGTAACAGTAGCAGTAGCAGAAGTAGTAGTAAATAAGAAAAATAGGGGAAGGAGGAGGAGGAGGAAGAGGAGGAGGAAGAAGAAGAGGAGGAGGAGGAGAAAAAGAAAACGAAGAAGAAGAAAAACAAAGATAAGAAAGAGAAGGATGATGATAAGGATAAGTAGAAAAGTAAAAGCAGTATGATTAACTGCTAGCTACTTCACCTTCTTAGCCTCGGCATATAATGATGAGTGGCCAGTCATCAACTCTTAAGTGGCGCCTGGCACTGAACGCAAAAGAACAATTTGAATGTTGCCGATATAAAGCAGTCTATACAACGAGCCGATGAAATTCTTTTGTAAACGATCTTATTCTAAACACTTTGTAGAGTCACAACAATCCAGCGCGAAAAAACAATGAAATATAGGCACAGAGAAGATAAAACACAATGATATGTATATACAAAGGAAAGAACAAGCAGTTCAACTGAGTAGTAAGTGGCTCACACACATAGCCTAGGCCTATTGGCATGAAAGTTATTAATGATACGATCTTCGAGAACATCGTAATTTTCACACAATCATATCATAATTGTAGTGCTATTATCTCTAATAGAACCTTTTTGCTGCGTCACGTTTGGCAGAGTAGACTTTACCTACTATAAGTGTTGTCGAAAACATGACACCGAACACGTCCATAGAAATAGATTAAGTTATATTAAGATCAAGTCAATTCATTTACTAAGTTACAATAAATCCTAATTACCTAGAGTGGCGTATTAAATTACTCTAAATAGATTTTATGAGGCTTATCTGAATTCCCCCTTAGTGATGCTCATCAGTTTCATTTCTGCAATCGTAGAGATAAAGTTCGTAGAGTTAGACATCGTAATTGTAGATTCTCATGGTTCAATTGATGATATCGAATGCGATCTCCCTTA
Organism: Aporrectodea caliginosa; assembly: GCA_020284085.1. Taxonomy (NCBI): domain Eukaryota; kingdom Metazoa; phylum Annelida; class Clitellata; order Crassiclitellata; family Lumbricidae; genus Aporrectodea; species Aporrectodea caliginosa. The sequence continues at coordinate 10,415 of JACEVL010000463.1, forward strand.
TTCGTCTTCGAATGTACTGGTAACACCGTAAACGTCAATCCACTTGTTCGTAGATTGAATTGCAATTTAAGTTCCTCGTATTACTCTGTTCGAATTGTTCAGCACTGAAACGATGATCGATCGTTCCAATTCGCTTCACACGGCTACTCAGCACGAAAATGATAGTCCGTCCAAGCTTACACTGGCTCACTGACGTTCAAATTCTTATACTGCTTTATGTCCGTTTCACGATGTCGTGATTTCACTTTTAAACTACCGACACCCGAGGTATTAAAGTCCGTTAATCTTCACTTCGAACTAACGTTTTAAACTTTAATCCACTTTGATCGCTTCCATATAATACGATCCGAAATATCCGTTACGACTCAACTCGATTTCGCCGTCTCTCTCCTCTCGAACAACTTTTACCCCAACTGATTTTCCATTTTTAACTGTCTGTAACTGTTTTTAATTTTCAGAGCGTCTCTCGTTGCTAGGCAACGTATCACGTCACGTGATATTTGAGTTCACAAATTTAAAAGCCTTTAGTTTCACTAATATTATATAACGCCACTAATAGTTTATCTATCGCCACTTTAATTGATTAACTTATTCTAAAGCTTATATTAATTAGTTAATTAAACAAGACATTTGGTAAGAACTATTTCGCTACAATGCTGGAAAGGTCTTCTTCCTGCCCTGCGAGCGGCTGATTCAATTGACTCATTCAAATCTGGACTCAAGAGTTATTTGTTTTATAAGGCCTAGCTTGATGTTAGTTGCCTTTGTAACGTTATGGCTATGTTACGGCGCCATATAAATTGTCATAATTATTATTATGATGCATACTCTTACCTTTGCCTCTCTCGCCACATCAATTCAAAATACCATACACCGTCTGACTGCAATTGGAGTTAGTCATTTCTATCGCACCGGTGTCTAATGCACAAGGCATGCATCGACAGATGGCACACCAAAACCAAGCAGTTATTAGGTCAATATCCAGAAGATCAGTCTGTAAGACTATGGTGAATACGCAGTTTCAAAAAGGATACGATAAGAGAAAACAATGGACCACCGCGTTTAACGACTATAATAGCATCAGTTGAAATTGTTTAAAAGGTGTCGAAAGATTATGTCAGGTGAATTACACAGCATAGTTCCATGCATAATCATAATCATATAGCATCAGTTACCACGTTTTAGAGGTGTCTAAGAAGATCAGTCAGACTGAGTGTAGGGTGGATATGAAATATGACAGACCTGGTACACAATTGACGACGGATCCACAGTTTAACGGCAGCTTATGACAACATAGGCCGTTGCCGCCGACAAAGATTATTTTTGGCATATTACAGCTCGTTTTATTAACGGACGTAGTACTTACGCTCGATTTTTCAATATTAAATGCATTGGACCATTAGTGTGGAATAAATTACCTGTTCATATTCGATGTTTTCCGACTGTATACAATTATTTAAACAACTGCGCAGTTTCTAAAGCGACACACGACTGTAATTATTTGTAACTTGTTTTAGCCTATAGCTTAGTTAAGTTTAACTCTCTGTTTAGTGGGTCATGCATATGATCCAATTTTTTTGTCATAGTTAAGACTTCGATGCATGTTAGAAAGACGACAGTTCTTTTTCGCCATCTGTAATGCCTTTCATTTGGTGACCCTATTCAAGCGGGACTCTGGTTCCTTCCGGGTCTACCGGTTGTTTCTCAATACCCATGGCAACGTTTCATGTCTGTATTTTCTTCGGCTGACTTCTTGGGATTCAATAAACGAAGAATAGTTTCACAACTATATAGCATCAGTTGAAATTGTTTTAAAGGTGTCGAAAGATTGCGTCGTATAATATCCACGGTATTGTTCCATGCAAAATATAACATCGGTTGCAGCATTTTGTCTAAGATCACTCCGTAAGACAGAGGCAGCCTATCATGGTGGATAGGCAATCTTGAAAAGCTAAAGACTTAGCCTCTGAGACTCCAGTTACCTTGTATAGGTAAGCCAACATGCACGTATACAATGTACGCTAAGCTTGCTCCCTGCCAACGAACGTAAGAGGTTATTGGTCGGACCCTATAGATATCGACCTAAAAGCGATCCTGACTATGCCTGGCTATCGATTTTATTTTGACTGAGCGCCAGTGTATTGTTTATCTTCCTGTCTGTCTTAACGGACTATTCAACTGTATAATAGTAATTGTAATTGTCATCTGACATCTAAAATGCGCCACTTCAAGATAAAAACCTGATTTCAAATATTTTGGTGCGCCATCGGTTGAATGTTCTTTTCCGCCAGAGTTGAGCTACGGGCTCCGCTGAGTAGTTATCTGGGTCAGGCGCTAAATAAATGCTCTCAGTGAATGAATGAATGCTCTCAGTGAATGAATGAATGAATGAATGAATGAATGAATGAATGAATGGTGCACTGTGCTCTAGACGCCGACGCGATAAACATTACCAATCGCTAATAATAATAGCAAGATATTTCATCGTCCCGAAGCTAATGGCAAATACAACTCGATTACTGCAATGTTTTCTTTCCGATACACTTACCCGATGCTGTCCTTAAAGTTTATCTGTCCTTTGAAGCTGTAGGAATTGTCCGCTCACCGGACGGACAGAAGGACGAACGGACGAAGGAAAGGACAATGACTTCGTGACTTAATATCAACCAGAAACCGACCTCCTCCGATCGCACCAGCTGACTAGCACTGACTTCCCTCGCCAACTTAATCGACTTAGCAAGCGAAGGTCCGCTGCTGCAGAAATGCTTTCGTGGAAGAGCGGTCGTCTGCAGGATTGCGCCTCGTTAGGCGCGCGCGGGTGTGGCCGGCATTCGCTCACTGTTTCCGTTATGGGGTGGCTGGCTGTTTCCGGTTTTCGGGGGAAGTGTTGGGAAACATCTGTTAGCGATTGTTTTGTACGATTCTGTATTCTGTGCTTCCCATTTCTATAATCTTTTATTTCTTCTCTGACTTTCGTTATCTTCGTGCATTTTGTTTCCATCCCTTCCATTCCTCATGCTACCATGCTCTATGCTATCTTTTCCCTTATTTCGATTCCCTTCCTTTCCTTATCATTGTCTATGCTACCTTTTCACGTCATACGTACTTACTTACTTGGACACACACGGATTCATACATAGAATCCGTTTCTCCCAGCATGCCAATTCCCTCATCAAGTCTCCACCATTCCACTTCCAGCATCTTCTCCACCACTTCTTCTCCGTCTATTCATCCGTTCGTCTGCCTCCTTTCCCCCCTCTTCTTCAATGTCTGTCTGTCTGTCGTCCTCCGTGTTCCTCTAAGTCTGTCTCGCTGTCTCTTAACGTCTGCCGAACCAAAAAAATTTATCATAGTTTTTCCACGCACCGGTTGTTTATTTGGCGCGAACCCCATGAGTGCACCCAGCTCCATCCCCCCACTCCTCTCCACCACTTCCTATTCATGCTCCCCTCTACATTCCCTTCCCTCTTCATCCCTCTTCATATCCCTCTCTCTCTCCCTCTCCATCGCACTCATCCACCTTCCCTCTCCCTGTCCCTCCATCCCTGTCTCTTTTCTTCCCTATCTCCCTCATCACATGCGGTCAACAATTAACCCTGATCCATTTATCTATGGTTCACTAAGTTCCCGAATCAACGATTTGCATTTTTAATTGTAATTTTAATTGGACAATTATTTAGCGGCCGCTCAATAACAAAATAAACCAGAGGCTCTCTCTGCGTTTAGCATCGCTTTCATGTATAGGCCTATGTATACATGTGTATGTGTATGTAAAACTATGTATGCATATGTCCATCACAAAAGTCTGAGTAGCCTACTTACCTTGCAATATAGTGTATGCGTCCGTAGACTTGGGGACTCTCTTCCGGCAAAACTTCGCTCCTGTCTCTCTCTCTCTCTCTGGTCTCTATGGCAACTGGACTCGGACCTCCAAAGGACAACAATCTCTGGACAACCCTCTGATTGAACGCAGCGCTCGTGAATAAGCTGATGCTCTGAGCTTAGCTTTAGAGTAGCGCTCTTGAAATTTGGAGTTTATAATTTTTATTGTGGGTTTCAAAACTCTGTCCTAATCGCAACCGTAGACTCCAAACCTCTACAGCGCTATTCTAATGCTAAGCCAAGGGCACCAGCTTATTCATGAGCGCTGCGTCTAGTCAGAGGTTGTCCGGAGTTCTTGACTAAAGGTCATCCTATGCTAAACACAATTTCCTCCGTCGGCTGCTTCCGTGTCTTCTCAGAGTCCCATCTTAGCTTTAGACCGGACCAGGGGCGTCCATCCCATGGGGGGGGGGAATGAAGCAGAAATCTTCATAGGCTTTTCAGAGGGGGAAAGAAATTTTTTTACATTAAACGTTTGCTCAGTTTTTTTTCAGAAATTAATCGGTGTCTTTCATTTGAAAAAGGCTTTTCTTTTATATAAAAATAATAAAATTATTGTGCTGTTCTCCGACCAAGCTGACGATTAGTCTTCAATTTCATTATTTTGGCGTATCGTACATGCATATAATACTCAAGAGATTAGGCTTCGAGGTGCATATCTTACAGCAAATGTTTAAGATTACTGGTCCCTGTTCAAGAACCTTGCAGTCAAGCTCCGCTGACATGGCAGTTGCGGCTCAGCTAATATACCTGGGCAGTCAGAAACTGAAACTGCTCAGAGAAGATGAACATTCATGGCAGTCTCTAGTTACAGAAGCACAACGATTTGCAACTGCCTACGATGTTAATGTAAACTTTCCGGTTCATCGAGCAAGACGACCACTCAGGCAACATGACGAGTAAACTGAGCAAAAAGACAGTAGCCTAAATGTGGTTCTCAGGAACACAGACATCTTATTGGTGTTTACTATACAACACTGCTTGTCAACTACAGGCAGTGACGTACCCAGAAAGTTTACGAGGGGGCCAAATGGGCGTCCGAAAAAAGATCGTCGAGGCGCACAGCACCTCGACGATCTTACCAACAATTATAGTGGGGGCCTAAGCCATGGCTTATCTGGCTAATGCCTTAATCCGGCACTGGTAATAGTAATACGCACGATAAGAATTTGAATGTTGCCGGGTATAAAGCAGTCCAGACAACGAGCCGATGAAATTCTTTTGTAAACGATCTTATTCTAAACACTCTGTATAGTCACAACAATCGAGCGTTAAAAAACAATGAAATATAGGCAGAGAGAAGATAAAACACAATTATATGTATATATACAAAGGAAAGAATAAGCAATTCAACTAAGTGAATAGTAGGCCTAAGTGGCGCACACACATATTGGTATGAAAGTTATTAATGATACGATGTTCCAGAATATCGTTATTGTCACACAATCATATTCATATCATGATAGAACGGTATTCCTCCTGCCCTGCAGGCAGCTGACTCCTTCTTATCTAGACTCAGTAGTTATTCTTTTTCTAAGGCTTACCCTGCTGTTAGTTGACTGTGAGGTTCCCTTGTAACGGTATGGCCTGAGTTACGGCGCCATATAAATTGTCATTTTATTATTATTATTATGACTCATACTCTTCACTTTTCCTCTCTCGCCACTTCAATTCTAAATTCTTCAACATCATTCGAGGCTCTCTGCCTGAGGATTGCCACTCCCCGCGGCTCTGTCACAGTTCTTACCATCTACAGACCAGGCTCTGCACCTCCCTCTGAGCTGTTCTTTGAGGAATTCATCTCGACGCTGGAATCTCTCATCACTCGAAATAGCCGCTACAGCTGATGCTACACCTCCGGTGTTCTCATCTACATCTTCCGAGTTCGTTGGCTTTAAGCCTATTACGGACGCTGATCTAAGAACAGTTTTCTCGGGTGTTAATCTTAGATCATGTGAACTAGACCCACTCCCTCCATTTATTATTATTGACATACTTGATGATCTTGCACCGTTCTTTCTCTATCTCTTCAATAGATCGCTTACTGAGGGCTGCATTCCTGCTTCCCAAAAACGTGCTTTGGTTTTCCCGGCACTTAAGAAAACTAATCTGGACCCAAACGACTGCAAAAATTATCGGCCTATTTCTAACCTGTCTTTTCTTTCAAAAACCCTTGAACGTCTGGTTTCAATTCAGATTCTTCCTTACCTTGAGTCTTCAGGCCTTCTCCCCTCACACCAATCTGGTTTCAGGGCGTTCCACTCAACTGAAACAGCCCTGCTCTCTATGCTAGCTGACATCTACTCAGCTATTGATAAGGCTCAGGTCACCCTTCTTGCACTTTTTGATGTCTCAGCAGCCTTCGACATGGTGGATCACGATATTCTGCTCCTACGCCTTGAATCCTCCTATGGTCTTAAGGGAGTCCCTCTTCTCTGGCTTCAATCCTACCTGTCTGGTCGCACCCAAATGGTTATAGCTGGTAATTCCAGGTCTAACTGGGTGCCTGTCCTTCTAGGAGTTCCTCAGGGATCAGTCCTTGGACCCCTTCTTTTCATTTTGTACACGGCTGATATTACCTCTTTGTTTACAAATTACTCTGCTACTGGTCACCTTTTTGCTGATGACGTTCAGGCATATGTTCATGGTCCTGCGTCTACTCAACTCACTTTAGCTCGCCGTATTGAAGCTCTTTCCCATGACTTGCATTTGTGGATGTCTTCCAATCGCCTTTCGCTAAACTCTTCCAAAACTCAACTTATTTGGCTTGGCACACCCCAACAACTTCTGAAAATTGACTTTTCGCTTCTCTCTGAAAACTTTCCCAATTTTACGTTCTCTACTTGTGTGCGTGACCTAGGTGTCACTTTGGACAGCGCTCTCACTTTTTCTGCTCATGTAACCAACCTTACACGATCCTCTTACTTTCACCTACGGCGTCTCAGGGTTATTCGCAGATCTGTTCCTCTCTCTACCATGGCATCCATTGTCCATGCATTTGTCTGTTCCAGAATTGATTATTGCAACTCCCTACTTATTGGTCTTCCCAAGGTCCGTCTATACCCTATTCAATCTGTTCTCAATACTGCTGCTCGATTGATTGCTCACCTTCCTAAAAACTCCCATATATCATCATTCATGGTTAACCAACTGCATTGGCTTCCTCTCTCTGACCGCATTCAGTTTAAAGTCCTTGCTTTGGTCCTCAAATCCAAACTGGGACTTGCTCCAAAATACCTCAGGGATGTAATTCGTCCTCCTCTTTCTGCATCTTCTCATCGGCCTTTACGATCTCTGGACCGATCTGACTTCTTTGTCCCACGAGCTAGGACTACGATTGCTCAAACTCGATCCTTTGCCATCATTGGGCCCTCTTTATGGAATGCCCTTCACTTCACTTTGCGTGAGACTTTCCTTTCTGGATCATTGTCTTCATCTCCCTCTCTCCTTAAAACATATTTCTTCTCTCGGGGTTCTCGCACTGGGAGCGCTACTGAATGGCCTCAGCTGTGAGCGGCGCTATATAAATTACTAATTACATTACATTACATTACATTAAACACTATCCACCGTCTGACTGCAATTGTAATTAGCAACTTCTATTGCGCCGGTGTCTAATGCACAAGGCATCAACCGATGGCGCAGTAAAACCAAACCGTTATCAGGTCAACATCCAGAAGATCAGTCTGTAAGACGTATAGTCAACCTATGGTTAATAAAGCAGTTTGAAACAATTTATGATCAAGTTAAACAATTGCCTACCGCGTTTCATATATCGTCAGTTGAAATTGTTTTAACGGTGTCGAAAGAGTTGAGTCGTTCCAAATGCACTGCCTTGTACCAAGCACAGAGCATTATATAGCATCAGTTGCGACGTGTTAGAGGTGTCTGAGAAGATCAATTCGTAAGGCAGAGAATAAGCAATCTGTAAAAGGTCAAGTAATAAACTCGGGGATTCCAGTAAACTTTATGACAATGGTAAACAGTTGCTTACCGCGTTTAACAACTATATAACATCAGGTGAAATCGTTTTAAAGGTGTCGAAAGATTGCATCTAATTAAATCCACGGCCTTGTTCCATGATTAATATAGCGTCGGTTAACATCGTTTTAGAGGTGTCTAAGAAGATCGGTCCGTGAGAAAAAAAAGAGGTAGCTATAATGGTGGATAAGCAATCTGAAAAACGTAGTCTTAGCCTTGGGGATTCCAGAAACCTTTGATAGTTATGCCCGCATGCACGTATACAATGTACGGTCAGCTTACTCACTACTAACGACACCCTCGCTTTTCGCATATATCTACATATATGCTTGATGTCTTGCACTGGCTTCCTATCACTGCGCGCATCCAGTAGTTATTCTTTTTCTAAGGCTTACCCTGCTGTTAGTTGACTGTGAGGTTCTCTTGTAACGGCATGGCTGTGTTACGGCTCCTTATAAATTGTCAGTATTATTATTATTGTTATTATTATTATTATTATTATTATTATTATTATTATTATTAGTATTATTATTATTAGTATTATTATTATTATTATTATTATTATTATTGTTATTGTTATTGTTATTGTTATTGTTGTTGTTGTTGTTGTTATTGTTATTGTTATTGTTATTGTTATTGTTATTATTATTATTATTATTATTATTATTATTATTATTATTATTATTATTATTATTATTATTATTATTAGTATTATTGTTATTGTTATTGTTATTGTTATTGTTATTATTATTATTATTATTATTATTATTATTATTATTATTATTATTATTATTATTATTATTATTATTATTATTATTATTATTGTTATTGTTATTGTTATTGTTATTATTATTATTATTATTATTATTATTATTATTATTATTGTTATTATTATTATTATTATTATTATTATTATTATTATTATTATTATTATTATTATTGTTATTGTTATTATTATTATTATTATTATTATTATTATTATTATTATTATTATTATTATTATTATTATTATTATCATTATTATTATTATTATTATTATTATTATTATTATTATTATTATTATTATTCCATTTCCTCTCACGTCACTTCAATTCTAAATACCATCCACCGTCTGACTGCAGTTGCAATTATCAACTTCTAATGCGCCGGTGTTATATGCACAAGGCATCAACCGATGGCACACCAAAACCAAACCGTTATCAGGTCAACACCCAGAAGATCAGCGTGTAAGACAGACAGGAAGCCTATCATGGTGGATAAGTAATTTGAAAGAGTTTATGATCGGGGTAAACAACTGTCTAGCGCCTTTCACGACAATAATAGCATCAGTTGAAAGTTTGAAACCGTTTCCACGATGAGACGTACGAAATAAACTGACTTGTTCCATGCATAAGGCCTAATATAGCACAAGTTGCGACTTTTTATAGATGTCTAAGAAAATTAGTCCGTAAGACAGAGAGGCAACCTATGCTGGATGAGCAATGTGAATGACATTATGGACCTGCTATACAATAGACTAACGCGTTTCACAACTATATAGCATCAGTTGAAATCGCTTTAAAGGTGTCGAAAGATTGCGGAATATGAAATCCACTAAAAATATCAATCCGTAAGACAGAGAGGCACCCTATGGTGGATAAGCAATCTTAGAAAAGGTAGTCAGCCTTGGATAGGTATACACCCGCATGCACGTATACAATGTAGGGTCAGCTAACTCCCTACCAACGACTGTTACAGTTTATCAGCCTGACCCCACAGAGTATAGATATCGACCTAAAAGCGATCCTGACTATTAGTCCAACGGATAAGCAAAAAAATCGTGCAAAAGTGGAAGAGAAGTTGATTTTTGGAGTAAGTACGCCTAACATGTTGTAGAAGAGATCTAGGAGTCAAGCCACGCTGTAAAATTAAAATTTGAAGTAATATTAATCGATTTTGTACGTTGAGCGATAATAGGCGACTTTACGTATATAACACTAGTTTACTGTAAACTGTGCGTTTTCATATAATACATATATTGACATTTCGTATTACAGCAACGTCGCTAAAAACTATTTTTCACAATCTAACTGCAGAATTACTTAACTTTAATAGTGTGACTCTTAGGCCTAAATGCGCCGCTGGAATGCATAGTCACAATCAAGAAACGGCAAGCATATAGTATCGGGGTGCGTGTATTTTATCCCGTCATGTTAGGCGTCGTGAGAGTCGGTTTGGGTAAGGTTACGCGTCGTGAGGGTCGGTTAGGGTTATTGTCGTCTTTAGAAAACATCGTTCCTTCTGTGCAGCATGCCAAAAGATGCCGTCCGATGCCCGTAAACTTACACACCCCGATACTAAATGCTTGCCCAAGAAACCACATTGCCGGTATTTGTTGTTATAACTGTTTATTCTCAAACGCGAAAAAAATAAATTCGGTAAGCGTGTAGTTTAACGTCGTAAATTATTTGATATTGCATGGGTTTTAGCGTTGGTCGAATACAAGTTGGATTGACGTAAAGAATTCTTGCTAAATAGAAGTCGGATTGATGAAAATAATTCTTCCTTAAATATAGGGTGCATTTGTGAAAAGATTCTTGCTTAAATAGAAGCTGGATTGATGAAAAATAATTTATAATTAAATAGACATTGTATTGATGAAAAATAATTGTTGCTTAAATAGTAGCTGGATTCATAAAACGAATTCTTGCCTAAATAGAAGCTGGATCTGGATCGATGAGAAGGATTCTTGCCAAAGTAGAAGTTGGATTGATGAAAAATGATACTGCTACAATGGGCAAATAATATACCACGCTAAACTACATGTTTACCAGAAATTTATTGATTATTATTATTATTATTATTATTATTATTATTATTAAATAAATTTATAACGCGCGCAAGGTCACACCGAAATGTGAATCTGAGGCGCGGATAGTCAGCCGCCAGGTGAAGATGCATTTAGATTTCCAAATCCTTGAAAGCCAAGGAGAAATAGTTTTGAGTTGCTTTTTGAAGGAAGGAAGTGAATTTGAGCTACGAAGAGAAAGTGGTAGTCGATTACCAGGAGCAGAGGCGTGGAATGCACGAGAGCCCATAACTGTTCTGTATCGTGGCTCGGCTAGAAGACCTGTACTTGATGATCGCAAGCAACAAGAAGGGATGTAGTGCATGAATGTGCTGGTGCTGAGGGCTTTGTAGGTCAAACAGGCCAATTTAAATTTTATTCTGAATTCAACAGGAAGCCAATGCAGCTCATGGAGTAGGACTGAGGAGCATGTTCGTATACTGGGACACGCATCACTACACGAACAAAGGAGTTTTGAATTCGTTGCAGCCTTTTGATTTCAAGATCTGATATACCCACAAAAAGGGAATTAGCATAATCAAGAGGAGAGGATACAAGTGAACAGGCTATAGTTTGAGACATATTCTTAGTTAGAGCCGACCTGATGTGACGTATTGCCCTGATGTGGTAGAAACAAGATTTACAAAGGCTTGTTATGTGCGGTCGGAATGTAAACTTACTGTCCAGGGTAACCCCAAGTGTTTTGAGAGTATCTAAGAGTGGCACAGCAGTGCCTGCAAGGTCGACACTAGAATTGAAGGGAAAGAACGCAGTGCTTGGCATGAACCGAACAGAATTGCCTCAGACTTGTTTGGGTTTATGGCCAAACCATTGAAACAGAACCATGCATACATAGATGAGAGGCACTCCTCAAGTTTTAGTTTACCAGACTGGTCAGTGTGTGACAGAGCAATATGTAATTGAGTATCATCCGCATACTGTTGTGATTGGATTCCAAAGTGCTTAGCTATATGACTAATTACATCATATGATAAATTACATCATATTGGGTTTGTCAGTTTATATGATCATGTGTCTGGGATGGTGAGTAGTGGATTTGGTAGCACTGTTTGTGAGTACTTTTTGTGCTGTGTGTGCTGTCTGTCCCAGTGCATATTTTAACGGATTTAGACTACTGGGACAAAGTCTGACACGACTAGGAGGTCTGACGAAGCATCGTAAGCTCCACTCCCAGCAGGGTGTGCCCCAGCCGACAACATATTTTAGAGCATTTGCTGCCAAATGGAGCCAATTGTAACCACTTTATTTACCCAAATTTGCTTCTTTTCAGCCAAGAACACAACGAGAAACCAGAGTAGCAATGCGATATGAGATCCGCTGAGACACAGGCAGCCAATGCAACACATCACGCATGTATGCAGAGACAGGAGAGTACTTGGGAAGCCGTCCAATAAGCCGAGCGTAGAACTCGATCTAGTCGCCCCAAAACACCAAGGGAAGGCCAGCAAGTAGTGAGGAACAGTGGTCAATTCGACTAGTAACAAAGGCATGAACAAGGACCACAACTGCATCATGAGAGAGAGAGCGAGAGACCACTCGAAGCTGACGAAGCTGATAATAACAACTCCGTGCAATTGAGTTCACATGTTGAGACAAAGTAAGCTCGGAGTCAAGAGAAAGTCCCAGATCACGAACTGTGAGGGAAAAGGTTATGTGAGGAAAGAGCAGGGTAAGTTGAGGAAAGTCGATACCCTGCAGTTGTCTACGGCTACCCAGCCAAATGAGCTGTGTTTTAGAGGGATTTAAGAGTAGCCGATTGGAGGCCATCCAAGAAGAGAGGACATCCATAGTCAGACACTTCTGACTCACAGTACTTAGCCACCGCATCGGCTGAATGGGTGTGGATGTAGGCTTGCACATCATCGGCAAATAGTTGGTGTAGAAGCCCCTGAGACGTCAACAAGGAGCAGACATCAGCAGTATAAAGAAGATAAAGCAGCGGGCCCAGGACAGAACCCTGGGGTACACCCAAAGGGGCAGGGACCCAAAGAGACCTTGCAGGCTCAGGGGCACAACCACAGTCTAGAAGTTGGGGACCTACTAGAATAAGTATTATAAGTCTGAGTGGGGAATATATTGCTGGTTAATCATTCGCTACCTAGGATATAATTTCTATGCTGATTATACTAAAATCTACATTTCATTTGACAGTCTGTCATGTGACTCATCTATAAAGCTGTTGTCTGCTGTCTTTGATGAAGTACAGTCCTTGATCGCAGCCAATAAACTCCTCCTTAACCCATCAAAGTCTGAATTTCTGCTGTAGGGGACGGCGCAAAGGAGTGAAATCTGCTCTACACTGTACTGTTCTCTGTCCGTGTAGAGGCCTGTGTGACCATGAATGACGTGGACGATGTATCACAGTTGATTTTCAAACTAGGGGAATTCCCACCTTCCACAAATGACGTCACTGCTGCACATCTCTTGTAGATAAGTGTTTGCAATTAGTTCTGTTGGAATCCTTGCCCCTAAATATGTATGTTTAGACATCAAGATCACGAATCTAAGTGAACTAGAAGCTGAGATATTTACGAAGTTATATTTTGGTCGGCCATTTTGGAAAATGGCTGCCAATTTTCCGTAAATAAGTGTTTGCAATTAGTTCTATTGGAATCCTTGCCCCTAAATATGTATGTTTAGACACCAAGATCACGAATCTAAGTGAACTAGAAGCTGAGATATTTACGAAGTTATATTTTGGTCGGCCATTTTGGAAAATGGCTGCCAATTTCCTGTAAATAAGTGTTTGCAATTAGTTCTATTGGAATCCTTGCCCCTAAATATGTATGTTTAGACACCAAAATCACGAATCTAAGTGAACTAGAAGCTGAGATATTGAACAATATGTATTTTGGTCGGCCATTTTGTAAAATGGCTGACATAGCCGCTACAGGGTAAATTTGAGAATGGCTTGACTCCTAATATTGATTAGTATACTTTTATCTATGAAATAAATCAACTTTCAGGTTCTCTTCCACTTTTGCACGATTGCCCTGAGTTATGGACTTTAGCAGACGGACTATATGCCTGGCTATCGACTTTGGTTTATTATTAATAATAATAATAATAATATCTTTTCTTTAATAAGCGCCTGACAAACTCACTGCGCTGTACATTTACATGTTATGCAATTGAAATCTTAACTACTAACTGAACAGACAGCTTGCAATACAACGGCGCTAATAGCAGCCTACAAAGCATATCCGCCCAACGGGGGCTCGAACTCGGTACCTCTCGGTCTCTTGTGCAAGATGTTATCCAATGCGCCACGGGCCCCCCCAAATTACTAGACGTTGCTACCCGGCTTCGCACGGGTATCTCTACCTTTATATATCGTTCCCGCTTGATTTGCGTAGTACGCCCGTGTGTTTGAATTTCCTCCATCCTATATACCAGGGGTCTCCAAAGTTTTCCAGCGGAGGGCCACATTGCTGACTTTCTAAAGCTCCACGGGCCAAAACTCCGAAGAAAAAAACGCGAATGAATAACTTTAAACAGACTATTTATTCCTGAAGTCTGATGCAGTGCAGAATTTCAATGCAGATATCAATAACAATATTATTATTAAGATGGCTTCTCGCTAGTACTGATTAGTGTGCAAACAGCGACATGGATTTTGACAATATGCATGTCAGAGTAGGCTACAGCAGCGTTAACATTTTCAATTTTCCCAATGTAAACTATAGTTTGTTTCTCCAAGGAGAGTTCCGCGGGCCAGATTAAAGGCCTTAGCGGGCCGGATGTGGCCCGCGGGCCGTACTTTGGAGACCTCTGCTATATACCGTTCCCTCTAGATTTGAAAATGTAAAATGTAAACCTTCGCTTTTCCCTATAGCGTCCGAATAATTATAGCCTTCACCTTGCTCATTTTTCAATGAATTGATCGGATGAGTCGCAACCCTTCACCACCGCTCGCCCGTTTACATGAACGCCACGCCATTTAGTATCCCCGTGCAAGCCCAAGATTTAAATTCCTGAAGTAGCCTAAGCCTCTGTAATAGCACAGAGACGCATCTCTTACCAATGTAGCCAGATGACGTCATTGGCTTGTCGAAGAAATCCCGAAATGACTTGCGAATGATCTATTCAGAAGGGCGTAATATGACGTTACGAGAAATCAGAAATGGCGGCGTAATGTTGCAACGGTAGTCCCGTTCAAAATGTATGTCCATAATTATATCGGCGTTTAAAGTAAATTGCGAGCTGAAAAATAGTCGCGTTTACCTACACATGCCCGTAATAATGTTTTGTAAAAAATTTCAAATCGCTAAAGCGTTCCCTTTCGGAGCCTTTTGTGTACGGACAAACAAAACAAACATACATACAAACAAACAAACGGAAGGATAAACTTTGAGAAATATAGTATAAGATTACAGCAGTTTTATATAGCGCCCCTTCTAGACAGTCTACTCAGGAGCGCTCCCAGCCCAACCTCGGTAAACCACTATACTCTTATGGCCAGAGAAGAACTCAGCAGAATGTCCTATTGGGGTCAGACGCAGTGCCACCGGAAGCCCGTTCGAGGTCACCGGGCCAGCCACAGAGAAGGTTGGGCGCTGTCGGATAGTAGTCCGTGCATGGACAAATCACTAATAACATCGCAAGATATTTGATTGAGCGTCAGTGAATTCTTTACCAACCATACTCTGCCTCGCTGTCTTACAACGGATAATTATTTTAATCTCTTCAATCATGAGGCGCCATTTTAAGAAAGCAACTCATCGGTATTGACATGTTTACAGGTTTTTTGGTGCGCCATCGGTTGAGTGTTCTTTTCCGCAGAGGTTGGGTTACGAGCGCCACAGAGTAGTCATCTGGAATAAGCACTAAATAAATGCTCCTAATGATTGAACGAATGAATCAATAAATGAGTGAAAGAATTAACGTATGAACGTATGAACGAATGAACGAATGAATGATTGAATGAATGAAAGAACGAACGAACGAACGAACGAATGAATGAATAAATGAATGAATGAATGAATGAATGAATGGTACACTGTTCTATAGACACTGGCGCGATTGAAATTACCAATCACTAATAATATCGCCAGATATTTCACCGTCCCGAAGTTCATTACAAACACAGTGCGCTTACTGCAATGTTTTCTTTCCGACACACTTACCCCAAATGCTGTCCTTAAACATCTTTCCTTAGAAGCTCAAGGAATTGTCCTGTCACCAGACGAACATACGGACGAACGGAAAGGACGAAGGAAAGGACAATGACTTCCTGACTTAATATCAACCACAAACCTCCCTCCTCCGATCGCACCTGCTGACTAGCACTGACTTCCCTCGCCAACTTAATCGACTTAGCAAGCGAAGGTCCGCTGCAGAAATGCTTTCGTGGAAGAGCGCTCGTCTGCAGGATTGCGCCTCGTTAGTTGCGCGCGGGTATGGCCGGTATTCGCTCACTGTTTCCGTTACGGGGTGTCTGGATGTTTCCGGTTTTACAGGGAAGTGTTGGGAAACATCTGTTAGCGATTGTTTTGTACGATTCTGTGTTTTTTGTTGCCATTGCTATAATCTTTTATTTCTTTTCTGACCTTCGTTATCTTCGTGCATTTGTTTCCATCTCGTTCTTTCCTTGACATTTTCTTCGTAATCGTTTTCCTTCATTTCGTTTCCCTTCTTTTCCTTGATATTCTTACCATACCTTTCCCTTCATTTCGATTGCCTTGCTTTCCCTGCCATTCTCTATATTTTCCCTTCATTACAAACCCGTTCCTTTCCTTGACATTCTCTATGCTATCTGTCCCTTCATTTTAATTCTTCCTTTCTTTGACATTCTCTTCGGTATATTTTTCCTTTCCTTTCCTTTCCTTAAAATACTCTATGCTATCTTTTCTCATCTGCTTACTTACTTGAATACACACATATACGGTTAGGCGTACATAGATACATAGAATCCGTTTCTCCCAGAATGCTAATTCCTTCCTCAAGATTCCTCCTTTCCACTTCTAGACTCTTCTCCGCCACTTCCTCTCCGTCTTTTCATCCGTTCCTCTGCCTCTTGTTTCCCCTCTTCTTCGATGTCTGTCTGCTTGTCGTCCTCCGTGTTCCTCTAAGTCCGTCCTTCTGTCTCGCTGTCTATTAACGTTTGTTGAACCAAAAAATCTTATCATAGTTTTTCCACGCACCGGTTGTTTATTTGACGCGAACCCCATGAGTGCACCCAGCTCCATCCCCCACTCCTCTACACCATTCTCTCTTTATCCCACTCCATATCCCTCTATCTCCCTCTTCATCGCACTCAACCACCCTCCCTCTCTATCCCTCCCTGTCTCTCCTCTTCCCTCTCCTTTCCCTAGTCACATTCGGTCAACAATTAACCCTGATTCATTTATCGATGGTTCATTAAGTTCCCGAATCAACGATTTGTATTTTTAATTGCAATTTTAATTGGACATTTATATAGCGGTCGCTCAAATACAAAATTAATCAGAGGCGCTCTCTGCGTTTAGCATAACTTTCATTTATATAGTATATGTGTATGTGTATTGTATTGTATTGTATCTAAAGATTTATATAGCGCCTCTCTCAGAATAACTATTCAGAAGCGCTCTCAGCACGAAAACCCCGGGGGAAAAAAAGGTATTTAAAGAACGAGATACCAAAGAGGAAATACATGTATGCATGTATATTGCGTAATGTCCATCACAAAAGTCCGAGTACATTAGGCGTGTATTATATACCTTGTAGGCGTCCATATACTTGTAGACTCTTCCGGCGAAAGTTAGCTCCGCAAAGCCTTGTCTGGTCTGCCGCTCTCTGGTATCTATGGCAACCGGACACAGACCTCCACTAGACAACTCCTCTGACTTGACGCAGCGCTTGTGAATAGGCTGGTTCTTTGCTTTTAGCCTTAAGGTTGGAGTTTACAATTACGATCGTGGGCTTCAGAACTCGTAATTCTAAAAGTTACCGTAGATTCCAAATCTACTAAAGCGTTAATCTAAGTCTAAGTTTTGGGCACTAGCTTATTTACGAACGCTAAGACAAGTCAGAGGGGTTGTCCAGAGATCTTGACTTAAAACTTATCTTTTCCTGAACTCAGTCTCCTCCGTTTTATGTTTCGGCGTCTTCTGCGATTCCCTTCTTGGCCATAGACCGGACTGACCTTGGAAGTCGACTTACACAACGGCTTTGGATAGTGGCGCAATGAAAGTTTTCAGAGCACGGTCCGTAGGCAAACGCAGGAACCTTAAACGACGTGGCTCCCATTCAAAGGGGCAGCGGTGGTGAAGAATCTCGCCAGATGAATTCTTTTCACCCGTGAGCAAGGCCGAGGCCATACGGTCCCTATATAGAAACGTTAAGCTGATTGCACCGTACGAGACTGCGATACAAACTCCGTCTCTATTTATAACACAAAATTACAACAGTCACGGTGACAAATCTTGTATGCTAGAACATGTAGCTCTGGGCTACTTAGTTCGTCCTATAATCTCCAGCTCAATGGATATTACGTGTAGGATTATCAGGAGTCAATTAAAAGCAGGATTAGACACGCGCCAAATCAAGTCACCAGGAAACTATTCGAGGAATTCGACCGCAGTACATGTTTTCTATACAAGAGCGATAATAACAATAACAACAACAACAACGACAACGACAACAACAACGATTATAATAATAATAATAGTAGTAGTAGTAGTAGTAGTAGTAGTAGTAGTAGTAGTAGTAGTAGTAGTAGTAGTAGTAGTAGTAGTAGTAGTAGTAGTAGTAGTAGTAGTAGTAGTAGTAGTAGTAGTAGTAGTAGTAGTAATAGTAGTAGTCCTATCGCCACTGCCCGTATTCTGGTAGTGGCACCAGTCTCAAGGTTCGATAAAGGAGGAGGGCGACGCTAATCATCATTGTTATGACACAACGCCGTTCAAGAGCAGCAATCCAAGTGCTAAATATAGACCATGCCTAAAAGGCACGCGTTGAGTATATATATATATATATATATATATATATATATATATATATCATATACCACCTCTGCAGTCCGTGCTATGAGTCGGACACTGGATGCTTTGGCGATGTGGATGTCGTCAAACCGCCTTCGCCTTAACTCGGCAAAGACTAAATTCATTTGGCTGGGCACCCGACAGCAGCTTGCTAAGCTTGATTTAGCCACCCTTGCTGCTGAATTCCCCAGTTACACTTTCTCTGCTACTGTTCGCGACCTTGGCCTCATACTGGACCAAGAACTTACTCTTGCTCCTCATCTCCATAGTCTTAGTCGCAATTGCTTCTACCAGTTGCGTCAGCTTCGCACCGTCGCACGGTCACTGACACCCAGTGCTGCAACCACTTTACTGCATTCCTTTGTCTGTGCTCGACTTGACATCTGCTCTTCGCTTTACTCCGGTCTACCGTCTGGTCGTCTGGCGTGCCTCGACCGGGTGCTCCGCTCTGCGGCGCGCCTTATTGGCCGAATACCCAAATTCGGCCATGTGTCTAACTATATGCTGGAAACCTTACACTGGCTCCCTATCCATCAGCGCATTGCGTACAGGATCGCCTCCCTGGTGTGGCGATGTCAGTTGGGCCTTGCCCCATCCTATCTGCGGGACCTCTGTAGTCCCATATCGGGCGCCCAGGGTAGTCGCTCCCTTCGCTCCTCTGGGAGGGGCGTGCTCATAGTCCCGTTTGCCCGCACAGCTACAATGCAAAATCGTGCTTTCTCAGTGGTGGGCCCGACCGTCTGGAATGGGCTGCCCTTGGAATTGCGCCTGCTTCCCAGAACGCTCTCTGACTTATTCTATGTTAACCTGAAAACTGTTCTTTTTGGCCGTGCTGGAGTCGGGAGCACCTCTGAGTAGTTTCCTTGAAGAGGTGCTATATAAATGCCCTGAATGAATGAATGAATGAATGATATATATATATATATATATATATATATATATTCTGTAGTAATGTATGTGTTTGTGCGTGTGTGTGCTGACTATGTCTATTAATAGTTTTAGACGCAATTGCATTCCATCATTTTGACGTTGATCAGTATCGTCTGCTTATCAATCATGCATGAGATAATAATAATAAATGGAGGCCGTTGATCACGTGTCATCGCTTAAGGCCAAGCGAATTTCTTCTTCGCGCCATAAAACCTCGATCTCTTTGTGGCCTAACGGTTTATATTCGCAGACAACGTAGACTTCTTAAGTTATGACGAATGCCAAGAGGCAGGGGCGTCTACCAAGGGGGGAAGTGGCTCAAGTTGAGCCAACTGAAACACAGGGGGGGTAAATTTTAAATTTAAATTTTGGGTGTGGAAGATTTCATAAGTCAAACGAAATGCACCTTAAGCTAAAATGAAATAAAGATAGATAAAAGGCCTTCCTCCAGGGGCGGCGCTGGCCGGGGGGGTCCAGGGGTCATAACCCCCCAGCTGTCGTTCAGACCATTTATCCAATTCGTGTAAATCCGAATAGATTTTTTTTGGGGGGGTCTGGTTTCGCTGACAGCCTTGCAACTAATGTCATGACTTTGTAACTCTTTCCAATATATTAAATTAATATTATGATCATCACTATTTATTAGGTCTACTCAAATTCTTTAAATTATATTTAACTTACTTACTAAACCTCTCTGCAGATAAAATAGTAATTACATGTTTGCAAATTTTTGACCAAGTCAACGTAGCAACTAACAAATCAAGTTTATTTTTAAGCTATAAATGTTTAGTTCAGAGTGGCTGAAATGAGCTCCATATGGCAACATTATACTCCAAAAAGCGTTGGCGGCTGGGGCTCCGCCCCAGACCCCGCTGGGGGAGCTTACGACGCTCCCCCAGACCCCCTAATCGTGGGCAGCTTCGCGCCTTCGGCGCTCGCAGTGCCTCCCAAGTTAATTTCATTTTCATGGACCCTCCCACAACTAAAAACCCAGCGCCGCCCCTGCCTTCCTCATAAAATTTGCGTAGTCATAAGAATGAGCTATAATTTGCAGGTTAATTTTTCGAGCATTATTGAAAGCATAGATATGATAACGTTATTATATGAATTTATATCTATGATTGAAACGTCATCCACTAAAGCATAGACAGCAGCCGTGTCGCTAAGTTTTAGTGTTTTACGTGTTATATACCAGTCTATTTATGTTTCTTTTATTTTTCTTCTATTTCGGAATTTATAATATTGAAATAACTCTTTCAATCGATGGATATTAGGCCTACGTTGACGTTTTGACCACAAATTATGCCGCGTGAGAAAACACTTTACAAGTAGGCTACCGGTGTTTGGAGCCAGCGTGCTCTTTCCTGATACGAAGCGATAAATGGCTGCAGCATTGCCAGGATAAAGTTTAACATGCTTTCAAATATGCCAGGTAATTAATAGTAGTGTGCCAGTGTTTAGCCTTAACATTTGACTGTTTTATACAATATCATAAATGTATGTATATTATAAGGGACCGTATGGCGTATACGTAATGTATACGTATATTATATATGGATAAATCTTCTGCGGCGGAAAATTCCGCCGCAGAAGTAACATTTTCGATACAATTCTGCGGCGAATATACATTCACAAAGCCACTAAGGGTTCTGCAAGAGCTGTCTGGGTTTCCAAATCTGAACTGTCTGTACAGGAATTTGGCATCCCTTGCAGTCACTAGTTGCAGTGCAGAGCGAGCAATGAGTAGAGTTAAAATTGTCAAGAACAGGTTGCGATCAACAATGCTGGATGACTGGTTTTCGGCATTGCTTGTGCTTGCTGCCGAGAAAGATTTATTGGATAATATCAATGAAAATGACATCATTGATCGCTTCGCAATGTGCAGTTTGCCACTGCAAAAAGAACTAATTCATGGATTTAGTAATAATTGACAGAATGGTACTCTGATTGTAATTTTGTACGATTTCTTTAGTGTTAACTTGGTTCAAGTTTAAGTTGGTTGTTATAACAGAAATTAGCACTCATGATTACGCCTATGTATAAAAACTAATACTCCTGATTTCTAAAGGGTAAAGGCTATTAACGATACTCATGATTATATTTTATATGTATATATATATATATGTCATAACTCATGGCAATGATGACATATTACATGATATTCTGCTATTCTTTTTGTTGTGTGAGAATTAATGGAAATTTATGGAATGATTTCTCACAATTATTTTAGAACATATCTTATACGTTCTGCAAAAATCCCTAACCCCTTACAAAACCAGAACTGAGAACCTCTCGCATTTTAGGCTCCACGAGCATGCGCCCTTACCGATGTCGCTAGCTTGACCATACGACCTCGACATAAGGATAGCCTGAGAAAGTGCTCAGGATAGGGGGGAACTTGAGCCAATTTATCATAAATTATAGGGGGGATAGACGCCCCTGCCAAGAGGTCATCAATGCCTGAAGCAGAGCCATCTATCATGTGTGTTGAGGTGTGTGTCTGGGTGTGTGTGCTCGTAAAAGTCTGCTTTGCTGTGTGCTTGCGTGTCTTCCACTGTATGCGTGCGAATGGGTGTAGGACTGCGTGGGTATGTGTCGAGGTACAGCTGGTGGTCGGGTCTTTCGGCGGCTGACGCCTCGACTGACGAAAAGACAACGGGGATTTAGGTGGTTGCACCTGTTTATATCACACACACTCACTCACTCACTCACTCACTCACTCACTCACTCACTCACTCACTCACTCACTCGCTCGCTCGCTCGCTCGCTCACTCACTCACTCACTCACTCACTCACTCACTCACTCACTCACTCACTCACAAACACAAACACACCACATGCACACACACCCACACACACTCACACGCACACATATACACGCACGCCTACAAACATACGCACGCACACACACACACATGCACGCACCCACACACATTAATCCCAGACTCAGCGTAGGTCGGTGCATTCGTTATAGTCAAGTTGGCCAGAGGCGCAAGTTGATCCGAAATCTCGAGACCGTCTTTGACCTGTACAATACAATACATGAATACAACTAGATACTTCTAGCACGCTTTGACTAAACAAGTCTTGCACGAGAGCGCTTTCGCTACATTCCTAGTCATAGTGCAATGAAAACAGATGAGTTTTTAATTTGGATTTAAATTGAGCAACAGATGTGCATTGACGAATTGAAGTTAGAAGACTGTTCCATTCTTTGGGTCCTGAAACCGAGAAGGCACGGTTACCAAGCTTCCGGTTTGTGCGAAGTAGGCCTACAGAAAATCTCCTCGCATGGACGATCGGAGTCCTTTAGCACTGGAGGCAAAACACGGCATAACCATGGATGCCATGTACATGTATGAGGGGGAGTTTCCGTAGTGGATATGATACATGAGGAGGGATATTTTGTAGGTGATACGGGCGCGGATGGGAAGCCAGTGAAGTTGTTGCAGTGTTGTTGTGATGTGGTCTTTGAGACCAAGACATTTAATTAAGTGAACGGCAGTGTGAAGAACGGAGAAAGAGGCTGTAGTGTCGATGATGGAAGACCGGATAGGACAAAGTTGGAGTAATCGAGGCGAGAGACGATGAGATCTTGGATGAGAATACGAAGGCAAGTTTCATTGAGGCAGCGTTTCACTTGTCGAATGCGGCGAATGTGAGAGTAGCGTGTTCTTGCAGCAGAAGAAATTTACTGAATCATGTTTAGACTGCAATCCAGTAGAACACCGAGGTTGCGAAATGCATCAGAGGTGGAATGGAGCATTTTTTTATTATTCCACAGTCTTACGTCGTCGTGTGACATCAAAGGCCGTTGACGACTGAAATAGAGCAGACTGAGTCGTGGTTAACTATTATACCTCTATAATCAAACTTAAAATAGGTGTGCATTTTTTAACAGTTCTTACCGTTGAAATGGCATGATACAGTAGGCCTACGTTTGAGTTCGTAGGTCCTCGTAGGAGAATGCTGTTTTGTAAAATAATTAGCGACTGAATATTTGTCCCTTAGCATGCCTACGAAGCTATTTGAAGGCGTCTACTGTCTATTATTATAATAATTCGTTTATTTTTTGAACAGCTGACACACCGCAACTGATTAGTTTAGTTGGCGATGGATGGATCCAGAGTTTATAGTACAGCGGCATAGCAAAACAATTGTGCATTTTGTGATACAAGCATGAAATTTGGTACACACATTATACATGGTATTAGGACGAGATATAGATATTGGGCCACGCTGATTTATTTTTTGTGTGGAAATGGCGGCCATTTTTCAAAATGGCCGACCAAAATAGAGATTTTTCAATATCTCAGCTTCTAGTTCACTTAGAATCATGATCTTGGTGTCAAAACATACATAATTTGGGGCAAGGATTCCAATAGAACTAATTTCAGCCACATATCTACACGAGATTTGGAGCCAGGGACGTCATTTTTGGAGGGGGGCAGTCCTCGAGCAAAATATGGAACAATTGCTCATTTACTGATAGAAACATGAAATTTGTTACATATTATGAACATGTCCTAATGGAAAATTGTACCCATAGGACCATCGCAGTTTTGCCACTGGCCTCAATGGCAGCCATTTTCCAAAATGGCCGACCAAAAATATAAATTTTTCTATATCTCAGCTTCTAGTTCACTTTGAATCATGATCTTGGAGTCTAAACATTCATAAGTAGGGGCAAGAATTCCAATAGAAGAAATTGCAGACACATATCTACACGAGATTTGCAGCCAGGGACGTCATTGGGGGGGGGGTGGGCTGTCACGCTGAAATTTTTTGGTTTAAAACGGTGACCAAAATGATGACAATAGAATTTTTTTAAATTCCTGCAATAGTCTATACATTTTTTTCTTAGAAATCCAGATTACAGCCTTTAAAAGTGTCAATGTTCAAGGTTCAAATAAAAAATCAAGTAAAATCAGGCTTATAAACTTTCAAGGTACAGTTCAAATTTTTGAATTTTTTCTTTTCAAATTGTCTCCAACATATTTATTCCAAATCAAGGTTACATTTGAAACTGTTGAAATTAAATGTACCGGTATGTATTCATCTAAGGATCACTGCGTGTTGAACAGTTGCCCTCACAGACACCAAGCAGTACATGGAAGTGAGTGCTTCCTGCACGAACATCAGTGCTTCCTGCACGAACATCTTTTTACACAATCCTTCTTGCACTTGCAGGACACCAACTATTTGCAGGTCGTGAAAAAAACATGTATTGGGCTGCTTTTCATGCTAGCCGCCAGTCATCAGGTTCTCCAGTCATCTGTTCAACTGCTTTGCTTCCAATGTTCATTGAGGAAGCGCACTCAATCGCCATGATTCGTCATTCAATGGATATTGGGAGGGATTGTGTTAATCATCTGAATCCGGGACAGACTCGAATAATCATCGTTGACCAGCCCCTGTTTGCTTTGGCCAAGCGGATTCAGTGGAAGTGGCCTGAGAGATACGTTGAAGACGGATTAGTAGTGATGTTTGGTGGTCTCCATATTGAAATGGCAGCTTTGAAGACATTAGGAGACTGGTTGCAAGGTAGTGGTTGGGTCCAAGGGGATGGTGGAGCTGTTGGTCTGACTGACAATCCAAGTGCCCTTCACCGTTGGATGACGGCAGGACCAGAAGTAGCCAGAGTTGTACAAGAATTTCAAAGCGCCTGCAGTTACAAGGAAACGCGATTTCACACACGTCATCACGACCAGACAACTCATGTTCAAACGGCATTTGCCGATGATGTCCATTCACTTCTCAGTGTGATAGAAGACTTTGGCAGCACTTTGGCAGCCCATTTGAAGAGGAAAGTGCGGATCTCATTGTCCTGGACACAAAGATAATGGCTGGTTCCGAAGCGGTCGAAACTGTCCGAAATGTAAGGAAGATAGGCCAAGAACAATTCAAGACTTTCACTCAAGAGCGTTTGGTAGAAAGAACAAAGCCCATTGATGACTTCATTACACGCAACAAATTGAAGGTCTTTGGCAGCCCTAAACAGAAGGTTGTAAGCAAAGTGAAGCAACAAGTCACCTCTTTGAAAAACAATGTAGGACAGTTTTCACATCTTTATATCGGTTGCCAGACAAGGGAGGGTAACCTTGATGAATTTTTTAGCCACGAAAACCAAGCATATCCACCGGCACTCTCAGAAGGTGGAAGACTCCGCTTCGGTGCTAAAAGTGACCTAGCTTCTGGCAAGCTTCGAAGATCTGTCGCATGTCCAGGTAGATGCCGCTGTTGCAACCAATATAATTCTGGACGGCGCTGCTATTGTGCACATGTTGAAACCAGCTGCTTCCAAGAACTTCGATGAGTATGCCAGACACAGTTTCATTCCGTTTATCTTTGACAAGCTCCAGAGTGCTACACATGTTGATATAGTATGGTCTGTATGGGACACTTATAAAGTGATTTCCTTTAAAAGCACTGCAAGAATTGAACGTGGCAAAGGTGTGCGCAGACGTGTGGAAGGTCAAGTTCCCATACCAGGAAATTGGCCAAGCTTCCTTTGCGTTGACTCCAATAAAACAGAGCTCTTCAGACAAAATTCAAAATGTGAACTGAACCTTGAAAGTTTATAAGCCTGATTTTTACTTGATTTTTATTTGAACCTTGAACATTGACACTTTTAAAGGCTGTAATCTGGATTCTAAGAAAAAAATGTATAGACTATTGCAGGAATTTAAAAAAATTCTATTGTCATCATTTTGGTCGCCGTTTTAAACCAAAAAATTTCAGCGTGACAGCCCACCCCCCCCCCAAATGACGTCCCTGGCTGCAAATCTCGTGTAGATATGTGTCTGCAATTTCTTCTATTGGAATTCTTGCCCCTACTTATGTATGTTTAGACTCCAAGATCACGATTCAAAGTGAACTAGAAGCTGAGATATAGAAAAATTTATATTTTTGGTCGGCCATTTTGGAAAATGGCTGCCATTGAGGCCAGTGGCAAAACTGCGATGGTCCTATGGGTACAATTTTCCATTAGGACATGTTCATAATATGTAACAAATTTCATGTTTCTATCAGTAAATGAGCAATTGTTCCATATTTTGCTCGAGGACTGCCCCCTCCCAAAATGACGTCCCTGGCTCCAAATCTCGTGTAGATATGTGGCTGAAATTAGTTCTATTGGAATCCTTGCCCCAAATTATGTATGTTTTGACACCAAGATCATGATTCTAAGTGAACTAGAAGCTGAGATATTGAAAAATCTCTATTTTGGTCGGCCATTTTGAAAAATGGCCGCCATTTCCACACAAAAAATAAATCAGCGTGGCCCAATATCTATATCTCGTCCTAATACCATGTATAATGTGTGTACCAAATTTCATGCTTGTATCACAAAATGCACAATCACTTCATATTTCGGAGCTATGCCGCTGTGCTATTAACGACAATCTTATGACATCAAATGTAACTCAGAAAATAATATTTGCGAACAGCTTTCAACAATCGTATGGCGTAATTCCGCTTCGAAACAGACAAGTTAGTTAGCAACTGAATATTTCGCTAATATAGCATCCTTATGAAGCAATTTGAAGGTGTCTAGGCCTACCGTCTATTAATATTATTTTATTTTATTTTTTGAACAGCTGACACACGGCAACTGATTACAGCTAGTTCAAAAGAATAATTAAGATAGAGATCAAAATATAAAACTATTGTTAACAGGAAGGTTCAAGAAATGGAATTAGTGTTTGAGGAGATTTTAATGATAATAGTAGCGTTTAGTGTGTAATATTAATAGTATTGTATTTCTCTGCTGAGCAATGGGAGACAGCAAACAATCTGCGTCTGAACGTTCGAAAAACACCCGAGATGATTATTACCCGGAACCATAAAGTACTACCACCTCAATCTTTGGAGGGACTCGAACGTGTTTCTACCATTAAGATCCTAGGTGTAACCATAACTACTGACCTTCAAGCCACCAATCACGTGGACGAAGTCCTTGTCTCCTGTAGTGGAGCTTTACACGCTCTCAGAATACTCAGGTCGAATGGTCTTCCCAGTGGCGCCCTCTGCCGGGTTGCTGATGCTACTGTCGTCTCTCGATTGACTTACGCCGATCCAGCCTGGTGGGGTCTTACAACTGTTGAAGACCGAAAAAAACTCGAGAGACTTCTGCAGCGAATCAAGCATGCCGGATATCTTTCTCCTAACTCACCGGATATCGATCAGCTGGTGTGTGATGCTGACGCCAGTCTACTAAAGGCAGTGATAAGGAACGATTTCCATGTGTTACGTTCACTGTTTCCACCAATAATTACTCGTCATTATAATCTGCGACCCCGACCTCATGATTTTACTCTGCCGGTGCATGATTCAAACGCTCTTGACATAGGAACCGCTCTTGACATAGGCCTAGGAACTCTTGGAAATTTTCGAATGTCATTTTTTAGTCAACATTTCAATCTTCATTGAAAAGTTTACTAACGGTCAGTTTCAAAAGTTGGAGGGACCGTTCCAACTTGCTCAAAAGTTGGGGGACGCGTCCCACAGGCAGGGTTTAAAGTGGTGTGGGAACTGTGGGAACGGCGTTCCCACTGCTCTCGAAATTTTTGGCTTGCGTTCCCACTGCTCACCATGCAATGGAACCATGATAACACATGCTTTCCAATAAAATTCTTCATTGGAGTTCCCACTGCTCACCCAAACCACTTTAACCACTGCCCACAGGTCCGATAGGGTGGTTGTGCCTATAGACAGTTCAAGCGTTGGAGGGACTCGAACGTGTTTCTACCATTAAGATCCTAGGTGTAACCATAACTACTGACCTTCGAGCCACCAATCACGTGGACGAGGTCCTTGTCTCCTGTAGTGGAGCTCTACACGCTCTCAGAAAACTCAGGTCTAATGGTCTTCACAGTGGCGCCCTCTGCCGGGTTGCTGAGGCAACTGTCGTCTCTCGATTGACTTACGTCGCTCCAGCCTGGTGGGGTCTTACAACTGCTGAAGACCGAAAAAGACTCGAGAGGACGACGACGACGACGAGGAGGAGGAGAAAGAAGAAGTTGAGGAGGAGGAGGTGGAGCAGGAAGAGGAAGCAAAGGAAAAGAGGAAGCCAAAGAAGAAGATGAAGTTGTAGTAGTAGTAGTAGTAGTAGTAGTAGTAGTAGCAGCAGCAGCAGCAGCAGCAGCAGCAGCAGCAGCAGCAGCAGCAGCAGCAGCAGCAGCAGCAGTAGTACTAATAGCAGTACGTAGTAGTAGTAATAGTGGTAGTAGTAGTAGTAGAAGAAGAAGAAAAAGTAGAGGAGGAGAGGGAGAAGGAGGAGGAGCAGAAAAAGAAGAAGAGGAGGAGGAGGAGGAGGAGGAAGAAATATAAGGAGAAGGATGATGATAAGGATAAGTGGAAAAGTAAAAGCAGTATGATTAACTGCTAGCTACTTCACCTTCTTAGCCTCGGCATATAAGGATGAGTGGCCAGTCATCAACTCTGTAGGCCTAAGTGGCGCCTGGCACTGAGATCAGCCGAGCAATTTGAATGTTGCTGGTATAAAGCAGTCCAGACAACGAGCCGATGAAATTCTTTTGTAAACGATCTTATTCTAAACACTTTGTATAGTCACAACAATCGGACGCGAAAAAACAATGAAATATAGACACAGAGAAGATAAAACACAATGATATGTATATACAAAGGAAACAATACGCAGTTCAACTGAGTAGTAAGTGGCCCACACAAACACATATTGGCATGAAAGTTATTAATGTTAAGATCTCCAGAATATCGTAATTTCCACACAATCATAATAACGCTGGAACGGTCTTCTTCCTGCCCTGCAACTGCAAGCGGCTGACTCCTTCAAATCTGGACTCAGTAGTTATCGTTTTTCCACGTAGACTTCTTAATTTATGACGAATGCCAAGAGGTCATCTATGCCTGATGCAGCGCCATCTATCATGTCCGTTGCGGTGTGCATATGGGTGCGTGTGCTCGTACGTCTGTCTGCGTGTCTTTCTCTGTATGCATGAGCATGGATGTAGGATTACCTGGTTATTTGTCGAGGTATATACAGCTGGTGGTTGGGTCTTTCGGAGGGTGACGCCCTCGACTGACGAAAGGGCAACGGGGATTTAGGTGGTTGTACCTGCTTTTATTACACTCAGACACATACACAGACGTGCACACACCAACAAGCACAACACAAATAAACATGCGCACACACATACATACACACACACACAACCACCACATACACATGCGCGCACGCACACCTATACACTTACACACACACGCACCTACACACACGCACCTACACACACACCTACACACACACACACACACACACCTACACACACACCTACACACACACCTACACACACACACACAGACACACAGACACACACACCTACACACACCTACACACACACACACACCTACACACACACCTACACACACACACACACACACAGACCTATGCACAACACGCACTCACGCATACTATTACACTCAAACACGCGCGCACACATTAATGCCACCCTTCTGCTAATCTTAGCATACAAGTGTGGTAGCATACGAGTGTGGATCTGGGAGCAATCTGTTGGCCCGCAAACTGGCTTCGCCATTCCCACTTTCTTACCTCTTCCAGTCTGTTGAAGAAAGAGTCTCTTGATGGGAGAGATGCGAACCTGAAGAGGTAGTGTTTCCAGATGGAGGGACCGGCAACTGTGAATGAACGCCAGCCAAAGACGACACGTGTTCCAGGAACAACATACTTTCCACCAGATACTCATAGAAGGGAGAAGCGGCTTTTAACAGAGCTTATCCTGCAAGTGTGCCCACAATGGACCCATATGGGAGTCGCATAGGGTCCATATGGAGATACTGTGGAAATGCTGCAATCAATCAATCAATCAATCAATCAATCAATCAATCAATATTCGTTTATTTCCAATCACAGAATGTCAAAGATGCATTTCTGCTTACAAGTTAATATAACTTTTTTCAGTTGCATTATCAGATCAATTCGCTATGGCTTATTAAAAGAAAACGTAGGCCGTGTAAGAAGTTAGTTGGGATAGATTTTTCAAGAGGACTCTGGCAAGGTAGGGTGTGACCACGGATGATGACTAGACTGTCACATGACTGGCACGAGCTATGTATACGATATTGAAACTGATACGCTGGCATACGGGAAGCCAGTGTAGAGAAGAAAGAACAGGTGTGATATGGTGTTGGATGTTGAGTAGGCTCCCAGATACCGAAAGGTACAGGAAAGGGAATGGGAAAGTTAACAAGACAATTGGTCTGTGCACTGCAAAAGCTTAGTTCCATCTTTGCCTGAAGAAAAGAACAGTCCTTTAAGCTAGTCTGAGTGGCAGTCATGGGTATCAAGTGTTAGCGACTTATTTTTCTCAGCCTCTGCATATGAGGTGGATGACCAGTCCTCTCCTTTGCCGTCTCATCTTCCCACCGACAGTGTACGGACTTAGTACTCATTATGGCCGAGTTGGCTAGGGAGAGCAAGGTGAGCCTAAATCTCAAAACAATTTCTGCCCTGGCAATGATTTGAACCTCTGACCTCTCAGTTGAACTTCCACCCGATAGCGCATTGGATAACACACTGGCATAGAGAGTGAGAGGTACCGAGATCGAGCCCCATATAGGCGGACATGCTTTGTAGGCTATTAGTGCTATTAGTCTGTTCTGTTAGTAGTTAAGATTTATGTCTTCTGTCATTTGTCTTCTTGTGAATTGTTTAATTGTCATAACATGTAAATGTACAGTGCAGTGCGTTTGTCAGGCACTTTATTAAAGAAAAGATATTATTATTATTATTATTTACCTCTCGGTTGACAGTTCAACACGCTAACCACTAGACTGTCACATGCACCCCTTAACTGTATATAAAATGTTACACGTTATAACTAGCAACAACGTCAAATGTCCACTTATGATTGTAGGCCCTATTCGATTACAGAACAAAATTAATGTCCGGTAGCATGTCAGCCACATTATTGTTTATTGCCAAAGAATTTACTCTCCGAGAGTAACATCAGACATTCAAGAAGAAACAATTATGTACATCCCCCAACAGATCAACAATACAAACATTGCAGAATACGAACATAACAATAGAAACACCTAACAATAGCCCAACAATTACAAAACATACAAAATAGTAGAAACAATACACAATAGCACAACACAAAATAAACAGAAAACATGCAAACAAACAATAAAAACAATACACCGTAAACAATAAGATTTAAATACAATAATTCAAGTAACACGAATAAATGATAAACAATACAATACAAAATAAACAACACACAAGAAACAACACAGCAAAAACACTACAAGATAAACAATACAGTGACAATACAATAAAAACAATACAATAAACATCACAAAATAAAAAATAAACTATAAACAATACAAGATGAACAATACAATATAACCAACACCTAAAGCTTAAAACATACTGAAACAATATTATAGGATTTAAAAATAATCTCCATTCTTAACCAAGAGGCTGGATCTTGTTAACAAAAGCAGAACAACTGATACCATAACAACACAAACAGCTCTGCCCTCCTGCATTGCATCAACAGATAAGATCTTTTAGTCAACAATATAAAAATCACACAAACTTTACCAAATTTTGTTCAACGCCCAGCAATTCGAATAAAAGTTTGTTCGCGTCGCAGCGAATTGTCGTGCTTCATTTCGAACCACAGATTTATAAAAACACTTTGAAAATAATTTAAGTACGGTTTGTACAGTGAAACCGATTAGCGAGTTAAGCTGCTGCATGGCTTTCAAATTGGGTCAGTTACACATCGAGGTCTTGCCATTTGACTACATCTTTCAGGTTACAAACGTAAATTACGTAAACATTGTAACTGTAATCAGACATTTATAAAGCGCCGCTAAAAGAGCAAAACAAATCACACATTGTACTGTCACATATTGTACTGTCACATGTTGTACTGTCACATGTTGCAATCACAGTGTACTGACACACATTGTACTATAATAATAATCTTCGTTTATTGTTTCAAGCTGACATGAACGCAGTACAATTACAAGTCGAAGTATGAGCAGATGATCACAACTCAATCCTTCACTCGAGGTCCCCCTAAAATTATAAACAACTTCCTAAGATTTGAATATGATCGACAAAAATAAAAGGTCATTAAAATACAGGAACTGAAAAATAGATAAGAAAAAGCACACAAATCTTGTTCTGATGACTCAAAACGGAAGAAATTTTGTGCATAAAAAATTACTAGACAGTTGTGAAAATCTTGACGACCAACAACAGAAAGTCGTTGGAAATTCCAAGACACGGAAAATCAGGAAACAGTGATGAAATCGCCATGACTACAAACAGTTAGACAAGATTTCCGAAATTGAAGTAGGCCTACCCTTGAATGCTCCTACACCCCTCTTTGCCCCCCCCCCCCACTGTTAAAACGTACAGCCACCAGTGACCTTGAGGTCAGACAAGAAGACATATTTCGTTTATATTTCAATATTTCAACAAAGCTTGCACCAAAGCAATGGCTCACAAAAGCTTTACTTGAGATCTCCTAAAGAGAGTGGATGTTGAAGGGACGGATTGAACCCAGGCACTCTGCACTAGACGACAAGCATTCTACTAATCAGTGATATGTACATTTGATCAATGTTGTTCTGCTAAACCAACAGATGAAAAATAACTGGATTTACACTCATATATACTATTATTACTGAAGGGATATGAAGCGGCAATGTGTCAGCCAATCAGAGATCGTCTTTTCTGAAACACCGTGGGCGATGTATGTGGCCATCTATTTTTAGATTACACTGACATCCGGGCACTCAGCAGGTCAGAACTTTCAACAGAGCATATGTCAACAAAGCCAAATATATCGTTCTCAACATTGTGTTTAGTCATTTACAAGATACATACATTGCAAGTTTCTTTATTGAATTAGTCGCTTTCATTTCGTTATGACATTCGTCCACAAAAGAAACTGGACTAAAACTGATCTGACCTACAAAAGTCCCGGATGTAAAATCAGAGCCACAAACATAATCTAGGTCAATAACCCAATTTTCGTCCGTTTCGTATCCCTTTGTAATAATAGTCCCAGCATATACTTATACATACATACTTATAAAAACCAACTTATACATACTTACACAAACTTATACATATTTATACATATACCTACACATGCATAGATATGTATAATTCACTGGCACATCTGGAAATCATTTTAACAGTTCAGAATACAATGCCATACAAAAGCGAAGACAAGACCAACATCTCGTAATACAGTACTAGCAACGTTGTGCAACATTCACAGTACCCTGTGCAATTAGTAATATAAATATTCTGCAACAATAACAGTACAACACTACTGCCTTGTAATCGTAATATTCAAATTTCTAAAGCGCTGCATAAAAGCTAAGCACATGGCCCCAGTTTATTCACGAACGCATCGTCATGTCAGATGGGTTGTCCCAAGAGGGTAGTCTAACAGGAATTGCATATATATGCAGATCAGCAAATAGCACCATTGTGCAAGTTTTACAGAATCGTAACACCAAAAATAACAGTACTACATACTGCAAATCTGTACTTGAAGCAAGTAACACAACCAGTAACACTAATAAACAGTACTAAATACTTAAATCAGCATTACAAGTATGTAATAAAACCAGTAACACCAAGAACCAGTACTACATACTTAAATCAGTATTCTAAGTATGTAACACAACCAATTACACCAAAAACCAGTACTACATATTTTAAATCAGTATTCTGCATGTGTAACACAACCAGTAACACAACATAGTACCATAAACTGAAATCAGTACTCTGCGTGTGTAACACAACCAGCAACACCACAAAAACAGTACTACATACTGTACACCAGTGGTATTTTTAAAATGAGTATGCATAACAAGAATCAATTCTGAAAATCAGTACTAGTTAATATCTACAGTATTGGCCAACATACTCACTACTCACCAAGTACCACAGTACATATTCTCTATACAGTACTTTGCAAACATTGATATGGACCACAAATTTGCTTAGTAGCAAACTAGCAACCATAGACTTATGGACTGAGCATTGGTGCAATAGAAGAAGCTCTTGTATTATTTTATATTTATTCTACCCCCCCCTGCCCCAGGTACATAATTATGATCTCTGGCGATTACAAAGATTCACATATTCAATATTAATTAATTGTTCTGTGGTTGCAGTTATTATTATCATATTATGATAATTTTAATTCTTTTTCCCCGAGGTACATGTTATCCCTCGGGAATTCAAACATTATCCTGCAAATAAAAGAAATTCTGGTACTGTGAGAACCCAGCAAGATACAGCCATGTGAAGGTGACATGGAAGGCAATGACTGTATGGTTTTGAATTGTTTTTACCCAACGTGAAATATTATTTATTATCATTATTATTTTAGGCCTATAATTTTACTTTTTTACCCAAAGTGAAATATTATTATTTATTATCATTATTAGTACAGGTCTATAATTTTATTTTTACCCAAGATAAAATATTATTTTTTATCTGAGGTGAAATATTATTGTTACTTGTATTTGTTTCCATGAGGTGAAATATTACTGTCATAAATATATATTTCTTTTTACTAAGGTGAAATAATAATATTATTATTATCATTATTTTATGTTAAATGTATTTCTATACTCAGACTGTGAAACAAAGTGAAGCCAATATCCTTGACAAAAAACACCTCGCACACAAAAATGACGTTTTTACACATAACATACCTTATCACATCAGTTAAGGCTACCAGAAAAGACTGTACACATTCCGTATTCATATTTACAAATTCGAAAATTCGAACACGAAGAAAACCTTAGAAACCAGAACATACTTTAAAATCACGAGTCAATCACTAAGTTTTTGGCCAGCTTTAAATAAATAATCATACAATGCATCTAAGCGCTTCAAATCTGTGACTAACAGATCAACACAATATAGACAGTAGTTAATCAATCAATTTTCGTTTAATAAAAATACGCTGATAAGTACGCAACTTATACAGTAGTCCAGACACGGAATATTTTTATTATTACATACTAAACACCACCATCTAATGATCAACAATGCCAAGCAACTGAGTGAAGGATTTGTTCAATGACCCTACACAGTAACCGCCTAATTATTGGCACATCCTAATTACCGGAACAAAGGCCTAATTATCGATAACAAGGCCTAATTATCGGTAATCAGTCCTAATTACCGATATAATTTAACTAATTACTTAATTTTTATTGCATTTATTACGCGTGCAAGATCAATATCTCAGAATGTGAAGCACAAGCCTTGCTTAGAGCCGTTACACTCAATGAACACCGCAAGCTGGAATTCCCAAACGTTGGATTGGAAACCCAGCCGCTACCAAACTGACGTCCATTACCATAATAAAAATTCCGCCTAACCCCTTTAAATTTCATAAACCAACAACGTCCAGCCTCAGACGAACAAACAGGAGCCTTAGAGCAATGAAAAGCGACTCCAGATATAAAATGAGTAGCGTTGCTGAATTGCTCAGCTCGAGTAACTCGTCAAATCTAAGTTCTCCAATGTCCACTTCTGATGTTCCTCACCATTGCACATTTCTACATAGACAAAAAACAACAACCATATACACTGTGAGTAGAAGAAACCATCCCGCTAGGAAAATTCTCAATACCTTGCAATAAAAATTAATAATTTCTAATCAGCTTTGGAAACCAAGCAATTCGACTATTATGATTCATGCATTAAGCTATGATTTGTGCCTAAAACGTCTTCCTTTGGCTTTAACACAGGCAGTAGGGTGTGCTTGCCACTGACTTAATACTTAATTGTCTTTGTCTGGTCATACCTAAATCAAGAACTGTTCTCGGTGAACGAGCTTTTTCAGTATCTGGACCTACTTTTGGAACTCTCTTCCTGTGTCTGTACGCTGTGCTCAGTCGCTTGTGTCATTTCGTTCTCGGCTGAAAACTTACCTCTTTCAAATTGCTTATCCACCTTAGGCTGCCTCTCTGTCTCTTACGGACTGATCTTCTGGATGTTGACCTGATTACGGCTTGGTTTTGGTGTGCCATCGGTTGATGCCTTGTGCATTAGACACCGGCGCAATAGAAGTTGCCAATTACATTACATTACATTAATACTGACACAATACTGACTTAATTCTGACTTAATAGTTAATAGTGACATAATATTGACTTAATACTGACTTAATTCTGACTTAATAGTTAATACTGACATAATATTGACTTAATACTGACTTAATAGTTAATACTGACATAATATTGACTTAATACTGACTTAATTCTGACTTAATAGTTAATACTGACATAATATTGACTTAATACTGACATAATTCTGACTTAATGGTTAATACTGACATAATACTGACATAATACTGACTTAATTCTGACTTAATACTGACATAATACGGACAATACTGACAAAATACTGACTTGAAACTGACTTAATACTTGTTCTGTTCTTTTTGCTGAAAGCCATTTTGTCGAGGTTTGTTTACAATGACGTCAAAGTGACATCAGATTTAATGGAAGACCATTCAAGATTTCAGAAATCGTTAGCCGTTACATTCACGATGAAAATCCATTGAAATACCCTAATAAAGCAAAAAATCAATCCTGGTGGAGAAGCCCGGTTGAAATCCTCCACCATACACTAACATAACAATAGCCATTGTCATACCTAAGGCAGGGACTGCTGGTTCCTTTGGACTAGGTTTACTTAGGCACATATTGGACGACACGTGACGCAGCGCAGACGTCTGAAAGCACACATAACATAAAATTTAACATAGCATAACACAACAAAATATAACATCATCTAATAAAACATACGATTTCAGAATATGTAACGAAAAGATCAAACATCGCGCAAAAAGAAACGAAAGCATCGGCCACGAGAAAAAATTTCCATCACCTCAAACAAAATGGCTAGGATTTCTCTTGTTTAGATGTCATACAATTCATTCCAAAGTTTTCTACATTTGCTTTCAGCTCTAGCATCTAAGCTAAAGCATAGAGCTACACAAGATTTGGTTCAGTATTTTGTCCATGCCAACTGCCTTCAAAAGTAGAGCTATCTCTCCCAAATAAAATTCAACAGCCACAGCAGTCTCTCCCAAGTAAAATTCTAAGTGGCCAATTCTCTGCAAGCCTGCACTGTCTCCCCTAAACAAAAGTCTAAGTTGCAGACATTCATAAAAGCCTAACAAGTATCTCCAGACTTCCGAGTAGATTCCAAGATCCTGACTATTCCACAGGCTTAACGGAGTCTCTTAAACAATACTCAAAGACGTAGACTGAATATAAATATTATTATATTACATAATATTATCATTACTCTATATAATACTACATTGCACTAAAATTCAAGAGCTAGTCCATATCTCCGGAGAGAGTACAGGTTTGAGCCTCCTCCTCTGAAACAGTAACTGTGCAGGGACCTTGAGCAAATCCTTCACTCACAATTTCTGAGCACCATTGATTGAAGCTTGGTCATTAGATACTGGCCCTTAATAAAGCATAATAAAAAAAATAATAATATTAATGATAACAGCCCAAAATGAGAATCCACAATCGTCAATGTTGATCATTTGACTCCAGAGTCGAGCAGCCTAGAGTTTGACTACAGCTGCTGACCTTTTTGTCGTAGTGCCACTGTTGGTTTCCGCCGAGATGATGACAGTGCAGAATCGTCACTGGACCCTTGTGAGTGGCGTCGAGACAGACCTCGTCATGCATCAGTTCCTTACGTTGAGTAAACGCAAACGTCTAAAACGACGCACGAAAAACAAACAGTTCTAGCCAAAAACACGAATTTACTCGAAAATCAGCAACGTCCTTTTCTTAATACATCAATAATGTAATAGAACAGAAATGTCCGTGTGTCCGTTACACTGTTTTCTCACTGCATCATATGCCTGATGGTTGGAAGGGAATGGGGGTAAGTGGGATGGAAAGTGGGATGGAAGGGGTGGGGAGGGGACGGGAGTGGGAAGGGGGGAGGAAGGGGAGTGGAAAGGTGGAAGGGAGAGAGGGAAGGGGTGGAGGGAGGTAGCAGGATGAGGAGGGTAGGAAGGTGGAGGGATATTGGGAGATGTAGTGGCAGAGGAAGAGCGAAATGCAGGGGAAAGGGATAGAGGAGGGAAGACAGAGAGTAAGGGGAGACAGAGAGTGAGGACAAGGGAAGGGAGGGGAGATGGACTAAACTCATTTAATGTCAGTAGATGGCGGCACTCCTATCGTATGCGCTATATTGATCATTTTAACCGTCTTAGGACGGGCAAAAGTCTAGCGTATAATATAATCATTATTAACTCTATTTGTTCAATGATTAGTCTTTTGTGTGGCACAATACAAAAACTAAGAAATGATTTTAATTAGATGGGGTCGGTAGTGCCATTTGAAATAACTTTATCATTGCTCATACTCTGACAGTACCAGTACAAAGCCTGGAGAAAGTAGGAGGGCGACTATAGTTATGACAGTGTCACTAAACAGCAACTTTTTTTGTTTTGCCTGTTTACTGTTTAATGACACTGTGTGGTAACAAAGACCATTAGCATCGCCTTCCTCCTTCATCCAGTCTTGGGACTGGCACTGACAGAGTATGATCAGTGGCGGAGTTCTTTAAACAGCAAGGATCCTCAGTTTAACGGCAGCTTATGACAACATAAGCCGTTGCCGCCGACAAAGATTATTTTTGGCATATTGCAGCTCTTTTAAAAACAAACCACCCATGCTTATAATAGTATCAGTGAGCTTCGTTTTAGAGGTGTCTAGAGAAAGCGAGTGCTACCAAATACCAATTGACCACATGACGCTCTATAGGACCACAAACATCAAATCTAATTCCAGCAAGCTTATTGAGTGTTGGTTAAAGCGAGAATCAATGGGAAAAAATTAGCAGCTAATAACATATCATCATACAAATCCACATTATATATAGCATCAGCAAACAGCGTTTTAAAGGTGTCTAAAGAGAGCATTCTAACCATGTCCGATGCTTATATAACATCAATAAACATCGTTATAAAGGTGTCTAAAGGGAGTGCTCTAACCAATCGGCTACCAAGTCCAAT
This sequence comes from Aporrectodea caliginosa, assembly GCA_020284085.1. Taxonomy (NCBI): domain Eukaryota; kingdom Metazoa; phylum Annelida; class Clitellata; order Crassiclitellata; family Lumbricidae; genus Aporrectodea; species Aporrectodea caliginosa. The sequence goes on from JACEVL010000463.1 coordinate 50,128, forward strand.
GCTTATCAACTCCACCACTGCTTGTACTCTGGTAGTACCAGTCCCAAGCCTGGATAAAGGAGGAGGGCGACGCTAATCATCTTTGTTATGATGCAGTGTCATCAAACAGCAACTAACCAAGTGCCAAAATGTATGCTTTGCCTGTGAGGGTAAGGCCAGTCCTGTGTGTATTTATCATAAATAAATGATGTCTACCTGTCCTGTGGAGTGTTTGGCACAATGTCCCAATGTAATTCGTTCTCCGGATTTACGGCCGACAGTGTCGAGGCACTGGCCGGACGCTTTGTGCATGATCTACAAGAATAAAACCACAGCCATCTCAACTAATCAACTGTAATCTAATCAAACGGTTCTCGTCGTAGGTACGACCAGAAAGACAATGAGATGGCCTTGTAGAATAATGGTAAGTACGGGCAATATAGACCGATTTCAAGTATATTTTAAGTACCATAATTTTTTATTATCGTATCTGAGAATTTGTAAAGTGCCCAGGTGAGGAGATGAATGAATGGTAACATGCTGGTACAAAGATCATAAGGACGTGGGTTCGATATCCGTTAGCCCCATAAGGTTGACAGCCTTCCCTAGGAGGCGACTGTAAAACGAGCAGTAGGACAGGCTGCCATACAGTTAAATTCGACGCCTGTTAAACTTGTTATCATCTGTTACTACTATATCGTGAAATCTCACTGATATTTGTCAGTTTGAATTAATAAAGAATATCATTGTTATTATTATTCTTACAGTTGAGGCTATTCAGAGGCACTCTCAGCGTTACAGCCTATCAAATGTATTGTGGCTATCTGGAAGGAGTTCAATATTTTATGAACTACAAGCCCAAATAGGGAACAAATCCTATAGGACATACTGGTCAATAGGAAGCAATTTAACTAATACAACTGTACACTAAATTCCGGGCTTTCTCTGTTGTTGTTAAGACCATTTGGAATGGCCTTCAATTGGAGTTACATTTTCTCCTTGGCCTTTTACTCATCTATAAAAACCATCCTTTTCAGCCACGGCTGGGCTGGGAGCACCTCTGAGTAGGTATCTTGAAAGGGAGCTATATCAAATTTATATTGATTGATTTATTGATTGATTGAAGCAATTATGGCAGTTGCTTACAGATCCGAGCGAGAAGTAGCTGGCTGGAATCAACGACTCGGGATAGATGTTCTTGAGATACCATTCGAAGTTGTGGCATTTCAGGGATTTCTTTAGCTCCAGACGTTCAGAGATGTCTCCAAGTTCAATTCTTTCCATCGCTGTTGGAAAAGATTGCAAAGGTCAAGGACAGAGAAAACAGACAGTAAATTAAAACGCTAAATAATTTTTTTGAAACAGTATCAACAATAGTCGTCATTAGCAGAGTTGGTTTCATAGTCTAAAATGGACCATGTCTTCTCTGACAGACTAATAATAATGATAATGAAAATGATAAGAATAAAAATAATAATAATCTCAGAAAATAATAATAATGAAAATGCTAATATTCAGTTAAAACATGGTTTAAAAACATAGAGTGAATTTGAATAATATTAATAATAATTTAGCTTAATAATAAAACAACTACTACCAACACCACTTTATTTTCTCAGCTTCGGCATACGAGAGCGGGTGGCCAGTACTCTCCCTCGCCATCTCATCTTCCCGCTGACAGTGTAGCCAGTGCACTCATTATAGCTGAGTTGGCTAGGAGGCACAGGTGGAGCAGAAATCTCAACACAAATTTCTACCCTGGCAGGGATTTGAACCTCTGACCACTCAATTGACAGTCCAGCATGCTAACCACTACACTATCAAGCACCCTAGTATTAACCAAATAATTATATTCACCTTAACCAGAAGATGGTAGAAAGATTGTAATGCGTACCTGGATTCATTCTGTAGACGAACTCCTTATATTTATCCATCCAGACTTCAGTTGTTCTACGAGTATTGTGGTTGAGAATTCGTTCGACGCCGCCTGGCCAGCTGTATGGGGAAACCTTCCGGAAGACATGACCCACACGCGAACATGTCACAATCAGAATCTGACCGCCACACATCCACACCTGCCATCAAACGAGAAAGGAATGATTTAATAAAATTAAACGAATAATTTGCAGTAAATCGGGAAATTCACACGCAGAAAATACAGCCTCCAAGACGAAGGAAACGTTAATAGAAATTTAAAAAGGTAAATAGAATGAAAATGAAAAAGGTAACCAGAATGAAAATGAAAAAGGGAACCAGAATGAAAATTAAAAGGGAACCAGAATGAAAATGAAAAAGGGAACCAGAATGAAAATTAAAATGGAACCAGAATGAAAATTAAAAAAGGAACCAGAATGAAAATTTAAAAGGTAACCAGAATGAAAATTATAAAGGTAACTAGGATGAAAATCAAAAGGTAACTAGAATGAAAATTTACAGTAACCACAAGGAAAATTTAAAAGGTAATTAGCATGAAAATTTAAAAGGTAATTAGCATGAAAATTAAAAAAGTAATTAGCATGAAAATTGAAAACGTAACTAGCATGAAAATTGAAAACGTAACTAGCATGAAAATTAAAACAGCAAGCAGTCAGAGGTGAGCATACAAGCAAGTACTCAAAGGTAACCAAGTGGGTAAGAACGCAAAAAAAGCTTACTAATTAACTGCTTACTCATAAGTAAGCACACAGGTGAGCATTGATGTTCAAGGCATCAAACAATGTCTCTGGACTTATAAAGTACATTTTTCGAAGCCCTCAAAAGTGACCAATGCCTTGGACATTGTTACAGTGGCGCTATGGATTGTTTATCATGGATTATTAATAATTAAGTAATCAGTCAAAAGTAGGCACACAGGTATTAAGTAGCAATCACAGAGAGGTAAGCAGGCAGTTACGCAATCAATCACCCTGAATGACATCTCGATGTTTTCTCCTCCCCAGATGTCCATTCCCGGATCATAGGCTCCGATCTCGTAGAAGTAGGATCGATCGATCGACAACAGACCACCGGCCATTGCGGGCGTCCTACCAACCAAACACAAACAGTCAATTGAGAGACAGACAGACAGAGACAGACAAACAGACAGATAGATAAATAGATAGATAATGGCATACAGAGACAGAGACACTGACAAGGACACATGCAGAACAACAGACAAAGACAGACACTCACAGCAAAGTTCCGACATCCCATACTGGAACCTGGGTTGCCACAAGGTTAATAAAACACAAATCCATGACTTTCCATGACTTTGAGACATATTTTAGACGAAAAAACTTTCTGAATGTTTTATCAAAATTTTAAAATATGATTAGAAATATGTCCATTAATGATTTATTCCGTTATCCATGACTTTCCATGACCTAGCTATTTTCAATTCCATGACTTTCCAGGAATTCTAGGAAAACACCTGTTTTTCCAGGTTTTCCAGGACTTAAATTTTTCAAAGTCTACTTCCATAACTTTCCAGGTTTTCCAGGATCCTTGGGAACTCTGTGGAACTGTTGTAAAATTCGTAATTGGAAATTTGACATACAGCCACTTCAAGAGTAAACTCATCAGGAATGCTCTCTGCGCTAGCCTCTATGACACTGAAATTTCATCAACGACACTGCACAGAAAACTAGACGAGTCACCTGTGACTGCGTTTACTACGAGGAACAGGTGCAACAGAATGCTCAACACAAATTTGAACCCCAACCTCTCGATTGACATTCCTGCACGCTAACTAGAGTAACTACTACACCACCAAGCAGCCCCACCAAATTAAAATTACCTGAGAATTTTAGATTATTAATTATTCTGTAATTATTCCACGTTTTAATCTGAGATTCGGAACAAGCTTGCATAAACTACGTGTCCACTGTCCAGGGTCATTAAATGGAGTTTACTCAGCATGTTTAAACATCTAATCATTGGTAAACAGAGCAAGGCAGCTACTGAATGCAGCACCCGGATGAAATTACCTCATGGGTAAACTGCGGTCTCCACCCCTCCGTTCGAGTTCACGGGTTGCAGCCCCATACCATCGGAAGTTGAGTCTCCAGTTGAAGCCACCCCAAGTCATATCTGACCCTACGATGTACTCAAACGAGTCATCACTGATCACATCTATGATTGGACAGACCACTGACGTCCTACAAGCAACATGATTGGTCAGATTAGGAAAGACAACATGTAATGCAGCTCATGATTGGTCAGATTACCCAACATCTAACAGTAACACAGTTTAGGATTGGTCAGATTGTCCAATGGATAGACTACCATCTACAGCCGATTCTTTAACTGAATCTTTTATACAAAGGAATACGTTCAATAACGGAATCTCTTCTTTAACTGAATCTTTCTGAAAAAGGAATCTGTTCTATAACTCAACCTATTCTTCAATTAAATCTGTTCTAAAATGGAATCTCTTTCATGATGGAATCTGTTTTATAACAGAAGCTGTTCTATAACAGAAGCTGTTTTATAACAGAAGCTGTTTTATAACAGAACCAGTTGAATGACAGCAGACAAAAGAGCCTAGTCCGACCAACTGTAGCTGATGAAGCAAAGACCTGTTTTTATGGATTTCGAAGAGCAGTGGCTCGAGCCATCCTTCGGTGCATTCGCAGTGAGCATCCAGAAACGTAATCACTTTACCCTTCGCCTGACTCGCACCTTCAAGAAAACAAAAATACAAACAGAAACAAATGTAGTTGTAATAATAATTAGTAGCTTCCATTGTGCCAGTGTCTAATGCACAAGGCATCAACCGATGGCACACTAAAACCAAGCTGCAATATCCAGGAGAAAGACCTGTTCTGTTATAGAACAGATTCCATCATGGAAAAGATTCCATTTTATAGCAGATTTAGTTGCATTGCTCACCATTTAACACCTTTTCCTTATGAACTTTGACACCATTTAGGCTAGCGTTGGTAATGCTTTTGTGACATACTTACTATATTGGGCATCTAGATACTTACTCACTCACTTACTATATTGAGTGTCTAGACACGTACTATACCGAGCGTCTAGATAATTACTTACTAATACTATACTGAGTGTCTAAATACTTACTTACCTATTCTATTAAATGTCTAAATACTTAATTACTATTACACTGAGTGTCTAGATATTCCTTACTTACTTACTTTAAGTGTGTTTAATTGGAAACTGACCTCGTAACCTTGCTCTGATGAGCCCTGTTCTGGTTCCCATTCGAACAACGTACGTTGAAACGGGAAGTTGTGATACGTAATCGTCCAACTTTTTACCCAAAAAGTCTACAACAGTCAAATGGAACATCATCAGTGACAAAACTTAAACAGCAGAAGAATTCATGAAACTGATCAGCATAGATATCTGATTGGTACTTGATTATTGATTAATTGATATTTGATTGATAGTTGATTGATATCAGATTGAACATCATCAGTGACACAACAGTGGAAGAGTTCATGAAACTGATCAGCAGATATCTGATTGGTAAGTGATTAACATTTGATTGATGATTGATACTTCATGTGCAATGAAGTTCTAAAGATGAGATCTATCTGTCATCAGTTCAGATTTCAATATTCTCAACTATATCTCTGATGTGGGGTGAGAAAGAGGGAGAGAAGGAGGGAGAGAGGCAAGGAGGCAAGGAGAGAAAGAGGGAGAGAAGAAGGGAGAGAGGCAAGGAGAGAAAGAGTAAGGAGAAAAGGAAGGGAGGGACAGAAAAATGGAGAGAAGGATGAATGAAGAGAAGGAAGGACATGAAAAATGAATAAAAGGATGGATGGATAGGAGAAAAAGAGAAGGATGGAAGGAGATAAATAGGTAGGGAAGCAGAGAGAGAGAGAGTGATATAGAGAGACAGAGACAGACAGACGGACAGACTGACTGAGACATACACAGACAGATACAGAGACACAGAAAAACTGAGACAGAGAAAGAAACTGAGTGAGAAATTGCAAGAGAGATACAGACAGGGACACAGAGAGAACCCATGACATTTCTTGACAGTTGACCTTTCTCGCTGGCATCATCGACCAGGATGATCTCCTTGACGAGATGCGTTGGTGACCGTGTGATGATGCTCCAGATGGTCCGGAGGAGCGTCGACCAGGCCTCATTGTGAAATACAATGACGATGCTCGTGTCGGGAAGACTGGAAACTGGATACGACCGCTTCTTGCATCTGAAGACATTGTCAAACGAATACAGTTACAATTTGTACATTACACGCTGAGTACGACAGTTGGAAATTAAGAGTACGAGAGTTGGAAATTAAGAGATTAGGAGTACAAGAGTTGGAAATTAAAAGATTAAGAGCACGAGAGTTGGATATTAAGAGATTAAGAGCACGAGAGTTGGAAATTAAGAGATTAAGAGTACGAGAGTTGGAAATTAAGAGATTAAGAGTACGAGAGTTGGAAATTAAGAGTACGAGAGTTGGAAATTAAGAGATTACAAGATTATAAAATTAACAGATTATGATTACGAGATTACGATTATGGGATTACAATTATGACATTACAATTACCAGATTATGATTACAAGATTACAATTACAAGATCACAATTACGAGATTAAGAAATTAACGATTACCCATCCATCCTGTAGTCTGGTAAAGTTCGATTGAGTGACATGAGATCACTGGCCAACAGATTGAACTGGTTGATCTGGAAGAGCTTTTTCATTTCATCCTGTTTATCCGATGGAATAAACACGGCCCTTCCGTCATCTCCAGGCTGCTGCTGCTTCTTCGGGGCTTGCGGCGTCGCTGAAATTAACAGTTTCAGACACATAACTGTCATTTTGTTGTAAGTCCAAAACAAAATAATGTTGTGTTTCCGGTAACCCGACCGAGTCACATTTTTAGGCTCGACTGGGAAAATTTTGTGAAAAAAATTTTGTTGAAAAAATTATTTAAAAACAAAATTTTTTTTTAAAATTTGTTCAAAATTTCTTTTTTACTGACACATGAATTTAACCTTTGCGACATTGATAACATTGCTTTCCATTGCATACAAATATTTTTTTTAGACTCAGCAAGGTGAAATATGATGACGATATATTCGTTTATTATTATACAACAATGCAGCATTGCATAAAAATATTTTACAAAATAAATTTTTTTCCTACCTACCTACCCAGATTTTAAAACCATTGTTACCGGAAACACACCTATATTTTTATTTGGCCTAACTGAAAACTTATATACAGCACCAGTCAAAGAGAAAAGGTATGTACACATCACAAATGTACCATAACCCTTGAACAATGAGAGTGTACTGAAAGCAACTGAAGAACTAATGCAGCTCATCGTTAGAGTGTTAGATATGTCATGAAATATTGTATTGGTTCCATTGGTTGACATACTTGTCTAATGGACTGATGATCTTCAGGATATTGACCTATGGCTTGGTCTTAACCTGACTCTGGCTTGATTATGGCCTGATTTTGACTTGATAATGGCTTGATTTTGACTTTATTATGGCTTGATTTTGACTTGACTTTGACTTGATTAAGGCTTGATTTTGACTTGATAATGGCTTGATTTTGACTTTATTATGGGCTTGATTTTGACTTGATTTTGACTTGATTAAGGCTTGATTTTGACTTGATAATGGCTTGGTTTTGACTTGATTATGGCTTGATTTTGACTTGATTATGGCTTGATTTTGACTTGATAATGGCTTGGTTTTTACCTGATTATGGCTTGGTTTTAACCTGATTATGGCTTGGTTTTAATGTGCCATCGGCTGATGCCTTGTGCATTAGACACTGGTGCAATAGAAGTTAAAAATTAATTAATTAATTAATGCCTGTATGGAAACAATTCTATTAAGTTGGATAGCCAATTTTAGCCATACATGCATTGACTGCATCTGAGGGTGACTTACAAGGCTACCAATATTAAATATTAACATCTTATAATATAAGTCTTAGTTTGTTTACGTTGTCCTTCCTTATGTTTGTTTGTCTGTTTCTAAAGGCTCCGAAACGGAACGCTTTAGCGATTTGAAAAATCGCACGAAACGTTATTACACCACGTCTGTTTCAACACGACTATTTTCAGCTCACAATTTTATTTAAACGCTGACATATGGACATTTTAAACTTCAAAATTATGAGGTTCCGTAATACCAATAACGGAGGCCATTAATATGCATATTTTAACCTCGCTTGAGCGGCGTGACGTAAGAGAAATGTTGTCTTACGTCACGCGAGGCGCAATCGAAATAAAACACGGGCTCCGTTCCGAAAAATTACGAGCGCTGTAATGGAACACGATCGAGCTTCGTTTACTATTATATTATTTAGCCCGGGGAACAAATAATAGGCCTATATAAGGTAGAGATAAAATTACGCATGGGGAAACCCCGGGCAAAGCCGGGTAAAAAATGCTAGTTTAATATAAATATGAAATATAAACATTAAATATCAAATATATATATTAAATATTTAAATAAACATATTAAATATATTCATACATGCACACAAGTGCATACATACAGACTGACAGACATGCAAACATACAAACAGACACATATACATACACACAGATACGCATGCATAAAAGAAACATAATATCAAACAGAGATTCACAGACAATACATGTATCTATACATATGAGAGTGCAATCAATATCTACGGAAAAATTGATTTCACATAAATACTGTGTAGGCTTATTTACGAGCTACCAGGTGACATGCAGCCATTCAGCTCAACAGAGTTATGTCTCTCAAAGCTATTAGCATGACATTTATTAATGCATCATATTGCAGGCCCTCCATCTGAAATGACCCCTCGTTGGAACTGCGCTTGCTACCTCTGACCACTCCTACTGGATTTTTATAAATCACTTAAATGTTTTTTCTATAGTCATGGCAGGGCTGGGAGTGCTCCTGAGAAGGTGAATAACGTAGATAGCTGCATGTGGGCCGCCAGCTGTTGTTTCCAGTCAGACAATTGGACAATGTTTCACTTAAACAGCAACTCAATGCTCCCATCAAATTGAAACTGTCAGTGTTATAAATTCCTCCTCACCACTTCCTTCTCAGTTTCCTTCCTTCCCATCCCCTCCACCTACTCCTTCTCTTCCTCCTTCTTACATGCCACCTCCTCCTCTCTACTCTTTCTTCCCCTACACCTCCTTCTCCTCCTCCATTTTCTTCTCCTCCACTTCCTCTTTCCCCTATCTTATTTCTTCTCCTTCCACTCTACCTTCTTCTTCTCCTCCTCTTCCTCCGCTCCCTCCTTCTCCTCCACCCCTTCTTCTCCACCTTCTCTTCTTCCACCTCCTCCTTCTGTTCCCTCCCACCTCCTTCTTTTCCTCCTTCTCATCCTTTACCTTATTCTTCTCCACACCTCTTTCTCCTCCTTCTCCTCCACCTCCTCCTCATCTACCTCATTCTTCTCCTCCACAGTCCACACCTCCTCCTTTTCTTCCTCCCCACCTCTTTCTTCCCATTCCCCACCTCCTCCTTGTCCTCCATCCAACCTACTTCTTCTCCTCCCCACCTCCCACATCTCCTCTACCTCCTTCTCCCCAATCCTCCTACCCACTTCCTTCTCCTCCTCTACCCCCCCTTCTGCCCCTTATTCTACCTTGATGATTAAACTCACCCATTGGTAAATGTCTAAACTTTTCCTTTTCCGCCCGCACCGGACGCCTTGTGAGGGGGGTCTCGGCATTTCGCACTTCCCGTTCAGAATTGTTCGTTTTTGTTATTTTATTCTCGCAATCCTCGGTCTTAACGACAGTTCCGCAGTCCGTGAAGTACATGAGCAGAAAAACGTCGATCATAAACCAGACGAGAGACGTCGCGATTATGATCTTGCAGATCTGAAATCGTCGTCGGTTGATGACACCGGTCTGTGGAGTAAGGTACATGGTGGAGTGGTTGGGTAGCCTGGAAAATCTACGCAGGCGACTGGGACATCGTCGAGAGAAGTGGAACGCCAAACTGAAACACGAAAAAACTTTAAATCAATCGGTGCTAGAGTTCGGGTTTTGGCTTTTCTGAAGACAGAGATGGGCATGATTAGCTAAATTGGTAATCGATTAGAATTAGAATTAGCTACTGAAATTTGATGATAGATTAGAATTAGCAGTCTTGTAGCTAATCGATTAGAATTAGCCAAACTTAGACAAACCCCTAATTGATTAGCTAATCAATTAGTTAACTTACTTTGCTAAAAAATGGGTAAACATTTAGAATCGGGTTCCATTGGTTTTCCTCGCATCGGTAAGGATCCTGAAGGTTAGGTGTCGTCAGAGTCGTTTAGGGTAAGGTTACGCATCGTGAGGGTCGGTTAGGGTTAGTGTCATTACAAAACATCGCACCTTCCGAGCAGCAGGCCAAAAAATACCGTAAAACGCCAGTAAGCTTACGCACCCCGATACTAAATGTTAGTCAAAAAATGGTGACTAAAATGGTATTGATGTAGTGCCAATTACAATGCTTTCCACCTTAGCACCACTACGCTGTCTCCCTGATCCAGATTTAGACCTGGAATCGAAATTGACCTAAAGACCTCACTCCTACGAACTAGATTTGATTCAATGCACAGCAGTATGTCTTACAAGGCTCACACTTTTCCTATGACGCCGAGTAATTTCGAAGTCACATTTACGCCACGTTGTGCCTGGTGAATTTTTAAAAGCAGGTGCTACGACGATGATAATGACGACTTAATTTAATGGCGATAACGACGACGATGATGATGGTGACGACGACGACGTTGACAACGATGTTAACGTTGGAGTACTGTACAAGATTTGGACCCAGTTCATATAACGAGTCACAAGCGATGACACAACTCACTTCACAGACCACAGCCAAGAAAGAAAATGCGGCTAGAGATTTCGGTTCTTATTTCTGAGTTTATTCACCTAATTAAAACTGATTTATTAAATTAAATCCTTCTATAATAATTGTCAGTCGTCGTCCATCTGCCAACCGCGGATGCCAACGACATCGACCGCAGGAACTGACGACGTCACGGTTCTTGGTGCTTTGGATCGTTGCTAAGTTATGCGCCGATTTTAACTAATTTGTTTAGTAAGTAAGTAAAAGTAAGTGTGTTCTTTATTAAACGCTGGCAAACGCACGGCGCTGTACTGTCCTGTACATACAAAGTTATACAAAGTTATCAAATAGTAGCGAAAAGTTAGTAAATAGTAAACTAAAAAACACTATATGGCTTAGCTGTACAACATCCTAGCCAGGAAACCACGCCCCGTGAGGGAATCAAATCTAGAAAGAACACGGTTATGTGAGCGTGGGCGCAGATCGTGACCAGTATATAGGACGGGGGTAATAGGTAATGAAGGTTAATTATTTAACGCGCGCACTGTCACATAGCATACATTATGCTACATACATGATCCATACACACATACAAAACACGATGCATAAATGAAAAAATAAACAATGAACTAAATAAGTACGGTTAGCGCATTTAAGATGAGTAGGCCTTGGCTTAGTTAAGGATGATCGGCAAGAGTTGATCGGAAACAGCTGTTGATGGTTAGAGTTTGAGAAGATAAATTATGCAGGTCGAAAGTGTTGCACTATGCTCTAGGGTAGAGGAAGAAATTTTAAATGAATGCGTTCAGGACTGTAGGCTAATAATCATGTGAAGGATTCGTCAGTAGCACGTTGACCGCCTGGCTTTCATAATTATCATGAGCAAATTCATAAACTTCTCGTAAAGGTTTCCCACACGACCATCCTCGTGAATTGTAGGGTAGCACGGGGCAAAACGGACCCCTTAACACTATAATTAAATATAACAATAGAACCGATTCATATAAGATTATCATTTTGCCTTTATTATATAGAAACCAATGTATTATTGCATTTAGGTTTGACCGTTTGATGACATGAAAGTGTCCTTTTTGCCCCGTGTCAGAGGCATAAGGGACACAGGGTGAACGTTTTACTCAAGAAGTTACAAAAAATACAAATGAATTTTACCCAAGACGTTCCAAAAACTATAAATGGATAGTACTCAAATTGTTTTTCTTGCTACCTGCTATAAATTCAAAGTGTTATTGCAACGAGTTATTGAAATGAGTTACTGAAAGAGTGATTGAAATTAGTAATTGAAATGAGTAATTGAAATGAGTGATTGAAATGAGTAGTTGAAATGAGTGATTGAAATGAGTGATTGAAATGAGTGATTGAAATAAGTTATTGAAATGAGTGAATGAAAACTGTGATAAGAAAAATGTGATTGAAATGAGTGATTGAAACTGTTATTGAAAAGAGTTATTGAAAGTGTGATTGAAATGAGATATTGAAGAGTTATTTATATGAGTTATTGAAATAAGTAAATGAAAGTGTGATTGAAATGAGTTATTGAAAGAGTTATTGCAAAGAGTTATTGAAAAGAGTTATTGAAAAGTGTTATTGAAAGAGTTATTGAATAGAGTTATTGAATTGAGTTATTGAAAAGAGTTATTGAAAAGAGTTATTGAAAAGAGTTATTGAAAAGAGTTATTGAAAACAGTTATTGTTGAAAGAGTTATTGAAAAGAGTTATTGAAAAGAGTTATTGAAAAGAGTTATTGAAAGAGTTATTGAAAAGAGTCATTGAAAAGAGTTATTGAAAAGAGTTATTGAAAGAGGTTTTATGAAATAAGTTAGTTATTGAAAAGAGTTATTGAAAAGAGCTTATTGAATAGAGTTATTGAAAAGTGTTATTGAAAAGAGTTATTTAAAAGAGTTATTGAGAGTTATTGAAAGAGTTATTGAAAAGAGTTATCGAAAAGAGTTATTGAAAAGAGTTATTGAAAAGAGTTATTGAAAAGAGTTATTGAAAAGAGTTATTGAAAAAATTGATCGAGTTATTGAAAAGAGTTATTGAAAAGAGTTATTGAAAAGAGTTATTGAAAAAGGGTTATTGAATTGAAATTGAGTTATTGAAAAGAGTTATTGAAAAGAGTTATTGAAAAGAGTTATTGAAAAGAGTTATTGAAAAGAGTTATTGAAAAGAGTTATTGAAAAGAGTTATTGAAAAGAGTTATTGAAAAGAGTTATTGAAAAAAGTATTAGTTATTGAAAAGAGTTATTGAAAAGACCTGCTGAATAGAGTTATTGAAAAGAGTTATTGAAAAGAGTTATTGAAAAGAGTTATTGAAAAGAGTTATTGAAAAGAGTTATTGAAAAGAGTTATTGAAAAGAGTTATTGAAAAGAGTTATTTAAAAGAGTTATTGAAAAGAGTTATTGAAAAGAGTTATTGAAAAGAGTTATTGAAAAGGGTTATTGAAAAGAGTTATTGAAAAGAGTTATTGAAAAGAGTTATTGAAAAGAGTTATTAAATGAAGAGTTATTGAAAAGAGTTATTGAAAAGAGTTATTGAATAGAGTTATTGAAAAAGTTATTGAAAAGAGTTATTGAAAAGAGTTATTTGAAAAGAGTTATTGATTAAGAGTTAAAGAAAAGAGTTATCGAACCCTCGTACTCATTCTACTTCCTTCTATGCACAACTGAAGACTTTTCTGAAAAGAGTTATGATCAGTTATTGGCCTCGGGAGCGCTCTGAGTAGAACCTCTGAAAAGAAGAGGCGCTATATAAATTGATTGGATTGATTGATTGATTATATACACTACCTGCCTATGCAGACATACATCCCCATCCATAATTCTTCCCTCATTGCCACCAAAGTGTGACAGAATCTAAGATAATGCTAAAGTTTCAGATCGTTTGAGCAAACGTATATTCTGCGATAAGCGAACGCATTGCTCAGAAGTTTCTTATCCTAAAGGTTTTTTGAGAGGTTCTAAACCTAGGTATGCGCATTGCTCACACGTTTCAAAGATCCAGAGTTTAACGACATCTTATGGCAACAAAAGCCTTTGACGTCGACAGAAATTGTTTTTGAACTGTTCTTATGACATAATACAGCTCGCATCGTAAATTAGATATTTATGGTTGGTTAGTTGCTGTTTAACGACACTGTTTCATAACATAGATGATCAGCGTCCTCCTCCTCCCTTATCCAGGCTTGGGACTGGCACTGCCAAAGTAAGTATTGCAACAGTAGCCCAGTTCTGATATGATATTGGATGCATCCAGAGTTGAACGGCAGCTTATGACAACAAATGCCTAGCCGTCGACAGAAATTATTTTGACATATTGCAGCTCGTTACCTGATATGATGTTGCTTTTAATAATAGTAGTTTCAGTTTAACGACACTGTGTGATAACAAAGATCATTCGCGTCGCCCTCCTCCTCCATCCAGGCTTGGGCCTGGCACTGCAACAGTACGAATAGTATGATATCAATATAATATATAATATATAATATCAACTCCTGAAATATATAATATATAATATATAATATATAATATATAATATATAATAATATATAATATATAATATATAATATATAATATATAATATAATATATATATATATAATATCAACTCCTGAAATATATAATATATAATATATAATATAATATATATATATATAATTTAATATTTAATTTATAATATATAATATCAACTCCTGAAACTCGACTATACTTTGCTCTCTGAAAAGTTTCCGCATTTCACATTCTCATCTAGTGTCCTTGACTTGGGTGTCAACCTATAGATAGCTCTCTTTACCTTCACTGAACACATATCCAAGCTTACCCGCTCTTCTTACTTCCAACTTAGGCGTCTTAGAGCTATTCGCAGATCTGTTTCATCCTCTACATTCACCTCAATTGTCCATGCTTTTGTCTGTTCTCGAATTGACTATTGTAATTCTCTCCTTGTTGGCTTACCCAAGGTTCGTCTATCTCCTCTTCAGTCTGTACTGAATGCTGCTGCCAGACTTATAGCTCGCCTTCCTCGATTCTCTCACATCTCTACATTTATGGCTGAACAACTTCATTGGCTTCCTCTCTCTGTGCGCATCCAATTCAAAGTTCTCATTCTCGTGCTCAAATCTCAACTGGGTCTTGCTCCAAAATATCTTTGTCACCAAATTCTCCGCCCCCTCTCTGCCACGTCAAAGCGTCCTCTCAGATCCTCTGACCGGCTTGACCTTTTTGTTCCCCGTGTTAGGACCACAATGGCTCAAACCAGGTCCTTTGTGTGCATAGGTCCCTCTCTATGGAATCGACTTCCTCCTTCTCTACGCTCTACAATCCTCTCTAGTAGCATCTCTTCCTCTTTCTCTCACCTTAAAACCTTCCGTTTTCCTCGGAGTACCTCGCACTGGGAGCGCTTCTGAAAGGCTTATGTTATGAGAAGCGCTTTATAAATGATCAAATACAATACAATACAATGTAATAGTTGGAGCTGCCTAGAAAATTATATGTAAAAATTATATCTACAAACTTATAGGGCAAATATCAGACTTAAAAGAGGTGTGTAATTATTCTGAACAGTTCTTGCCGTTCATATGATAAAATGCAGCCCAATCCTTATACCATAAGGAGTTGATAGTAGTAGTAGTTTCAGTGTAACGACACTGTGTGATAACAAAGATCATTCGCGTCGCTCTCCTCCTTCACACAGGCTTTGGTCTGGCACTGCCAGAGTACGAGTAGTTGAAGAGCCCTTTAAAAAATTATATGTAAAAATTATTTCTACATACTTATAGGACATATATCAGACTTAAAAGAGGTGTGTAATTATTCTGAACAGTTCTTGCCGTTCATATGATAAAATGCAGCCCAGTCCTTATACCATAAGGAGTTGATAGTAGTAGTATAGTTTCAGTGTAAAGACACTGTGTGACAACAAAGATCATTAGCGTCGCCCTCCTCCTTTTATCCAGGCTTGGGACTGGCACTGTCAGCGTACGATCAGAGGCGGAGTTAAGAGTTGATAAAGATGCAATCCTTAAGGCTTTTAAAGAGATCGTTTGAAAGCGAGGTGTTTCAGCCGATGGGGACATTATTTATAGTTTCCAGTCTTCTAAGTCTAGGCATTGCTTATAAGTTGCAAGCCTAAAGGCCTTTTTAAAGCGATACTAAAACGCTAAATCGAAATACAATGAGCTACATAGTCCCACATCTTTACTCTGAATCTGACATCTAGCTCAATAATCAATATTGCCGACAGATCGCTGACCCTAGCAAATATATAAAAACATTGTTGTTGTCCAGTTTCTCAGTAGGGCCTACTTGAGACGAAACCACTGATCGTGACATCCAATTAGAATGATGCCTACTACGTCTCTAGTTCCGACCATTAATCTCTTTAGTATCTACGTCATTTGTTGGAGAGAATTCCCTGTCAAAGAAGAGGCTTTGGAGATTGCTTACTTTCGGACTCGGATCTGACGTGTAGCACTTATCAGAGGAAACTATTCCGATTGTAAGAGTCTCGTGTTTATGTGCATGATTTACAACTGTACAGATACGATTCACGCGATCGTTGCACTTGCATCGAAAACCGGAGAGTGCCACTCAAAATGTCAGGACTGCAATTCTGTAGCTTCTGAATTGGAAGACTTACGACAATAAACACTCGAGGCTTGTAACTCGCAGCCTGAGAACTCGATACTGTCGTTTGCGAACTTGATATGTCAGGCGTGCAGCTCAGATCTAAACTCGACTCAAGGATTAAGACTACAGTTTCCCGGTGCACGAGTTGTTGACTTGTAGAATGGTCTGGTTGATAGTACTATCCCAGTGCACGCTATCACAGCTGTTGAGAAGAAGAGTTTCCATTGGCTTATGGCCGCCCAAGGCAGTTGACCTCGACATCGTGGGGCCCGTTCGCGCATTGGATAACATCTGGCGTAGAGAGCGAGAGGTACCGAGTTCGAGCTCCGTAGGCCGGACATGCTTTGTAGGCTGCTATTAGCGCCGTGTATTGCAGGCTGTCTGTTCTGTTAGTATAGTTAAGATTTATGTCTTCTGTCATTTGTGTTCTTGTGAATTGTTTCAATTGCATAGTTGTACACTGTAACCGGTTGCGGTTTGTCAACCGAATTGTTTGAATAAACGAAAATATTATTATCGCCCGAACTGTTAAGAAATCTCATGTGAAAATAAGTTGCGATTTATTTTATTATTCTTCCTAGCTTTAACGTCGTCTAATGCGATCAAAAGGTTGTTGACGACAATTCGAAAGTTATTATAATAATAATTATCATTTGGTTACTTGCTATTTAACGACAATGTGCCTTACAAAGATGATGAGCGTCGCATTCCTACTTTCTTCAGTTATGAAACAGAAGTAAAATGTCGATGATTTATTTATTTATTTATTTATCCAATGTTTAATGACATCTTTTAGCAACAAAGGCCGTTGACGTCTTTAAAGTTTTTGATGCATTTCAGTTCATTTTCGTGTAGTGTTTTCATCAGTTTTCTTTATCTTTTTTCCGTCTTGGATTCTATTTCTGAAAGGATATTGACGACTTTAAAGTTTTTGACGTATTTAAGTTCATTTTCGAATAATGTTTTTCATCAGAATTCTTTCTCTTTTCTTGTCTTTGCTTCTTTTCTGACAGGAAGTTGCAACGATGAAATTTGACAGGTGGTTGTTCTTTTTTTTCTCCTTTTTTTCCTTCTTTTTTTGATATTAAAAAGAAACAAAATTAATCTTCTAGCCGTACAGGCTTTTCATTAATTTTTTTGGCGACCATATAGGCTCTATTAATAACTGTTTTCTCCTCAATTTTAATCTAATTCTTATTCTTAATTACAATATTTGCAGAGCATCACATCTATCTCTCTAAATTAACATCAAGCTATCAATTTTACATTTACAATCAATCAATGTTCAATATTCTTAGTCCATCAAGAATAGTACAAACAGATTCAATAATCAATATCAACATGACAATCAAAGCATCAATATTATTAAATGTTGATTTTATCAATTACAATTAACTCAAAATGAATCCTATACATAAACATTTTCAAACTAGTTTTAAGTAATAACTAAAGACCAAGAATATTAAAAACATTGTTAAGCATCAGTTCTATCCAATAAAAAAAACACATTCAAATTAGAAACCCATACATTTATCACCATAAACAAACCAATTCAATTGCTATAATCATAGACCATTATTCTGAAGCAAGTTATGATGTTCTACTCCAGCAACCGTTATCCAGCCGCATTAGTCAATATTTATTGCCGTTATCTAAGTTATGTAGTTACACATATTACCTGCAGAGAGTATTTTCAGATAATATTTACACTATTTATTAATAATCTCTACATAATTTTCCCATTAGTTATAATCATGAGTATGCTATATACTTCGAGATAAATATCTGGAATAGACAATATATTTTCAACAGTGCATTCCACTTTTTTCTTTGCACATTTTTCAAATATTAATTTTGATATGTCGTGTTTTTTACAAGCAATTAATATATGATGAATAGTGTCAGGCACCTGACATTCAGCACATAAGTCCGTTAGGCTTTTACCTATATGTTTCAACCATGTATTACTTAAGATATGTCCCATTCTAAGTCTGGTAATTTGAACTTCACGTTTCCTTGGAGAGTCTATAAATTTTATATTTGTGGACACCAAAGGTTGAATAGATTTATAGAATCTTCCTTTTGATTCAAGGTTATATTCAATTTGCCATTTATTAATTACATAATTCCTTATTAAGGAATAGATTTCTTTTAATTCTAAATAATTTGTTGAATTAATCACAGATATTTCCAGCCCCTTCTTTGCCAGCGTGTCTGCCATTTCATTTCCAGATAAACCAATATGGCTAGGAATCCATGCTATGAGAACAGTACTATGTTTTAGTTTATTAATATTATCTAAAAATTCAAGAAATAGATTAGGCCGTGAACAAGACCTATTCTCTTTTATTGATGTGGCTACACTTAATGAATCAGTAAATATTATATATTTATTTGCTTCTTCATTTTCATTTTCAACAATCCATTTAATTGCTTCAGTTATTGCTGTTAATTCGGCTGAATAAATCGAGGAGTCATTTGCTATTCTATAAATATTATGGATCTGCATAGAAGGTATACAGAAAGCTGCTGAAACTTTATGTTCAAGTTTAGATCCATCTGTATAGACAGATACATATTCAACATATTTATTAATTAATTCTAATGACAAGGATGACATAATATCAGGGGAGTCTGTCTTTTTATTGATATGTCTTTTCAAGGATAGATCGACTTTAATGGTTTTGTTCAGCCACGGAGCTGTTGACTGATAAAATGGTGAATTAAATGGCTGAGAATTTAAGGAGAAAAAATGTTCAGTTCTTTTAAACATAGAATTTGATTTAACAGAGGATGCATAATAATAATTTGACCAGTGGTCTCGCATAGCCTCCGCCGCTGGGTGATCTTTAGAACTGATGATCTTAGATCCAATCTTGAGCGAGTTATTTAAGCGACGTAGGTGGAGTGGTAATTCACCACACTCATTTTGTAGGGCTATGATCGGGGTGCCTTTAGCTGATCCACAAGCCAACCTCAAAGCTTCAGATTGAATATTTTGCAATTTTTTCAACTGGGAAGAGCTTGCTGTGCTATATGCCACATCGCCATAATCAAGAACTGATCTAATTATAGCTTTGTAAATGGATAAAAGGGCTCGCTTGGATGCTCCCCATCCATATCCAGATACAGCTCTCATTATATTCATTCGTTTTTTACATTTGGTAACAATGTAATCTATATGGGAGTTCCATTTTAGTTTAGAATCAAAGATAATTCCCAAGAATTTGACAGTATTTTCTATTTTAATTTGTTTGTTATTAAGGGTAATCCGTAATTTGGGTAATTTCCTCTTTTTTGTAAATACTATTTCAGTGGTTTTAGCTAAAGCGTAAAATGTTGAATATATCTGGTATATTGGATGCTATATAAAGGTGTCTTAACAGACCGTAACATTAATAACCGTAATATTACTCTTCAGTGTTACAACTCTCGTGGATGCCGGGTCTGTTGACGTCGACCTTTTTTTTTATTAACAAAGCACTCTTACTAAAAGCCACTGCAGTCAACGGCACCTGGCCTTAATTTCTTTAATTTTTGTTATAGGCAATTCTTTATTTTAATGACGTATTACGTTTTCAAACTCACATAGGCCTAACTGGGAATGGGTTTACGTGAATGGTACGACTGTGGCACGCAGAGCAGAAGCCATAATTTTGATCTGTGTTAAAATGAGTTACCGGGAATCGTCAACAACCAATCCAACTTCGCTTCGCTAATGTAATAATATGATTAAATTTACTGGTAAAGTAAGACAGCGGCATTGACAGCCATAAATAATGAATACTATTAATGATATGTTCGTTTAGACACCTATAAATAGTTTGCAAATAATGCTATAAAGACACATCACACTTTGCGCAGAGCTGTAATATGCCAAAACTAATCTTTGTCGGCGGCAACGGCCTATGTTGTCATAAGCTGCCGTTAAACTGTGGACACACACACGCAATCGCTGCTTCATCTGTTACAGCATTGGGAGTTCTGCGCATGTCATCGGTCATAATAAAAATACTAATACCATTTTTCTTTATAATTTCAAACTGGCATGAACCATGGACCTCTGGATATTACAGAACGCAGTATGATTACAATTCATAGTATGAAAGGATGATCACAAGTCATTACAGGAGTCGAGTTTAACTGTTTGGCAGCCATGCAAGGCACCATACGTCCTACTGCTAATTTTACCAACGCCATCTAGCGAATGACAGGCTGAGTGGACCCCCGCTTCCTATTTGATGTTCCGCTCTTCACGCCAGTGATATTGCCATTATTCTATGGGCCCCACACTCGTCGACTGATCTGCTGTTTCATTTCGACGGATATTTTCATCTAAATGCAGAATCTGACAAATAGCTTTGAACATTTCGGAGTTTTCCGGTGCTGGGTTTGCGTACCGGACTCATTCGTCGGTTTTGTCGAAGATTTTGAACGTATAAAGGGTATTTTGTTTGCAAGTTGCCTTGCATCAAGACCATCTTTCTGATGTACGGTCGAGTCTCAGCCATACGGTACGTGTACGCCGCCTGTAGCCGAGTGTTATCTTCTCGGTGGAGGACGACCGACGCGGGCCATTGGAGTGACCTCTACCGTTAGTCATTGGTGGATCTCCAATCTACCGACCGACATGCGACGAATGCCTTTTCTCCGTACTCCTTGTGCCTCGACGACTAGCCGGACGTGCGTATCTTCCAGCAGTGAGAATCTGCTCGTCGGCAGCGTCATCGTGTTTGCGAACGATGTCAACTGTCTCCGCTCTACTCTATCGACGCAACTTGGCTCAGCGACTCTGAACATTCATGCCATCTTCAGCTGTCGATGGAAATCCGTTGGTTGGTTCCTCGTGTGTGCGTGGGCGCACCAATGGTAACTCTTCCAGCTTACTGTTCATTGTTTTGCTAGTTGAGGTAATAATTTTTATATTCGTTCGTAGTGACATTTAACATCATAGTATTATATACTAGCGCAAAGAGCGCCTTTGCGTTGATATCTGGAAGGGGCGCTATATAAATGTTCATTTACATTACATTCATCAATGGTGCTATTACAGAGGAACGGTGGGAACTGCATAGAAATAATTTTCGTCGACGTCAACGGCATTTGTTGTCATAAGATGTCGTTAAACTCCAGGATTTACGAATAATATTACGATCTGTTACACACCTTTAAATAACTGTCGTAACTTCTTTATATAAGACATAAGTCGCATGGTTTAATCGGTCGGTTGTCCTTTTTCTTAAACCAGGATCTCATTAAATGTTTCCCAACTCCATTTTAACTGAGCTACTGCCCGTATGCTACTGTATAGTAGACAGTCCAAAGTTTGGAGAAAGAAGGAAGGTGACGTCAACGTCAGCCATAAGACATTTTGCTGCAAGGTTACGTTGCAATGTTATGATGTATAATAATAAGAATAATAATAATAAATAATAATAATAATCTTTTCTTTATTGAAGCGCCTGACAAACGCACTGCGCTGTACATTTACATGTTATGCAATTGAAACAACAAATGACAGAAGACATAAATCTTAACTACTAACAGAACAGACAGCCTGCAATACACGGCGCTAATAGCAGCCTACAAAGCATGTCCGCCCTACGGAGTCTCGAACTCGGTACCTCTCGCTCTCTATGCCAGTGTGTCATCCAATGCGCTATCGCCCCCCCCAAAAAAAATAAAATCCTGGCATGACATACAGAAGAATTACAGACCTACACTACGTAAGTAAGTTAGTAAGTAAAAGAGCAAGTAAGTAAACAAGGAAGTAAGTAAGTACTCTTTACTGAGGCGAGCGCCTCTGAGTAGAACCCTTGAAGAGGCGCTATATAAATTGATTGATTGATTGATTGAGACAAACGCTCACTTTTCAACCATAATGCATACAATTGTGAAAAAGTAGCACAATGTCAGTAGACAAAGCAAACACATTGTTATAAACAGTTTCAAACCCTAACTGAATAATTTTATAGTACTCAACTAAGTGCATAAAACTCTGAAATTGACCTATGATTGGAATTAAAACTAACAGTTGAGATAATTGAGCAATCGTATATAATTATATACTGGTGCATCCTTAATCATATTTAGCGGTCCATCATGTATGACTTCATATTCTGTTCATACCATAGTTTATTTAAAAACTTATGTAATCGTTGTATATAATGTAATGCGTGTGCGCTTTTCAGATGCAAATAAAGGCTACTTACTTACTTGCGTACAGTGAGCGAATGATGACGGATTTCTCATAATTATGACGTCATGTTATCTTGTGCAATTTTACATCACGCTATGTTAATATGAATGCTTTCTAGTTCGAAATCCAAGTTTTCAATTAAACCTGTGGACTATTAATTAACTGATATTCGATATTTGTAACTCGACGCCTTGGTCGCCAAATCGCTAGATTTACACCCGTTGGAATTTTATCAGCAGAACTTGCAATTAAAACGACAAACTGTGGTCTATTTTTTCGCTGTTAAGGTCCAAATAAAACGTCCTTCAACAGAGTAATTAACCAATTAGCCAATCCAGGACACAATCTGTGGTCCAGTTAGCTACATTGGTAGGCTAAGACCACACGTCTCCTTAAATGGCGTGGCACCCTTTCAAAGGGCAGCAGTGGTGAAGGATGTCGCCCATCATTCATTAAAAAATGAGCAGGGTCGAGGCCACACTGTTAAATCGCTTGCTAATAGAACAGTTGCCCCTTAATAGACTGGCACATTCGAAAATGCAATGCTTTAATTAAACACCGTTAAAACTGTTCCTACAGATACAATATATTCTCGCCCGCAGGTGTCCTGGGTATTCGTTCTTATTTAATACTGATCAATAATATTGTAGGTCGGATGTTAGCGTCCCTGGATGCCATATATTTTTTATAAGATGTCAATAATTATGAAAGAAAAAGCTACTATACCACGGTCCGAACACAAGGAACTTGAATGGCATGGCACCCAGTCAAGGGGCAGCGGTAGTGAAGGATCTCACCCCAGTCACCCGATCAATTCATTGAAAATTAACAGGGTCGAAGCCATACGCTATATTAAAGCGTCTGCATTCCCATTTAAATAGACGATATCGCCAATTCTTCTCATTCCGAAATAAAATAAATATGCTCACCGTGAACAGTGCACACTTATAAATCTCGGTCCATAATATTCATCAGCGTCTACTGAGAAGCGAGTGTGGATACCATTGGCGTCGAGAGCCAAATCGGGCCCCGGGGCAGACATCCATCAAGGCCCCTCGTTTTTATAATTAAGCCCAAGTCTGGTGTAAGCCTGAAAAAACGCTATCAAACTACATTTAACGAATAATAATAAGGGTAATCATAATAATAACAGGGCTTTTTTAGTGTGCAGTTCTACACAAAAAGGGCAGGTCTAAATGAATTTGTACAGTAACAAGAATACACGGGTGGAATAAAGCACTAAGTACAAAAAAATCATATCGAGTAAAATTCCAATTTCAATATTGCCATGTTCATAATGCTCTTTCTAAATGAAAACTATTTTAATGATACGTATATATAGCCTCGAATGAAGGCTTTAAAAAGGTGTCTGATGGAGTGTGCATTGTCTTTTTTGGGGGGGGGGTCATATTTTAGCGACATCTTGTGGCGTAATCCAACAGAGAATCTGGAGTTCTGTTGGCGTAAATTAAGTCGAATAGTTACATCAGATTTGTTCACGGAAAACTGGTTTGCTGTTAGGCAGACAATGTCCGTTCAACGAGTCGGCTGTTATAATTGTTACTCATTTATTAAGCGCCATTATCTAGTCACCAAGACTTAGTATCAATCGAGCAATTGTGAGTGAAGGAATTGCTAATTGTCCTTAAGCAATAACCATCTCAGGGGAGGACGACCAAAACAGTATACCCTCCGAGATACAAGGGAAGAGCTCTAGCCAACTGAATACCGTGTTCCACATATTTGTAGTGGGTTACCCATGTTTACCCTTGCCTGAATATCTTCAAACCTCAATGTTTATTGTTTGGTTAGTTGCTGTTTAACGACACTGTGTCATGACTAAGATATTGTTTAAAAGCGAAAACGAACGTAAAGCGTTGTTATTCCTGAGGAAGGCACTAACATAATAATAACAGTTTCAGTTTAATGACGCTTTGTGATAACAACGCTCATTAGCGTCACCCTTCTCCTTCATCCAGGCTTGGGACTGGCACTACAAAAGTACGAGTAGTGGCAGAGTTTAGGCACTAATAATAATATACACAGCGTCTAACTTAGGCACTAACACACACAACTTCAGATCAAATATAGCATCAGGAAACAGCTTTTACAGGTGTCTTACCAGAGCGCTTTATTTAACTCATTGGCTAACATGTCCAATGTTTATATAGCATCAGTAGAAAGCTTTTTAAAGGTGTCTAAAAAGAGCGCTTCCACCAGTCGGCCACCTGATACGCTACAAGATCTGCTCAGTTGATGCTTAACGATACGGTGTCATAACAAATATGACTAGCGTAGCCCTCCTCTTTCTCCAGGCTTGGGGCTGGCACTACAAGAGTACGAACAGTAGCGAAGTTGATTGAACTACATGCAGTTATATTTAAACGGTTATGTTTTGCCAAGGTGACGTGAACCTATAAGGCTATACTTCTCTGTGCTTAACTCATGGTTTCCTCTTTAGCATTTCCTTCAACCTGGGAAGCATAGTTTGTACAACCTTCAACTGCCAATCGTAATCTAGAAATTGCTTCAAGAATTCCTACCCTATTATAATTATTATTTATTATTATCTATTATTATTATTATTATTATTATTATTTTATTATTTTATTATTATTATATTATAATAAAAGTGTGTATATAAGTTTGTTGGCCTTATTATAATTAAAATTATTATTATTATTATTATTATTATTATTATTATATTATTATTATTTTGCCCTGAGGTACAAAATGATCCTTCAGGGACTTATGCATAAATTAATTCTAGATTTCTGTTCCCCTGCACCACCTAGCCAACTCAGCGATAATGAGTACACCGGCCGTACAATGTCGGTGGGAAAATGAGACGGCGAGGGGAGAGGACTGGCCGTCCGCCCTCATATGCTGAGGCTAAGAAAATGAAGTCGCTGTCTATGTGCGTGAGTGTCGTTTAGTTATATTTGCTGGTTGCCTGCTTGCATGGCTGAATGATTGTATGCATGTTTACCTATATGTTCCTGTATATGTCTCTATGAATCTGTTCTTGTGCATATTTGTCTGTCTGCATGTCCGTCTATCTGCCTGTGTGTCTGTACGTCCTTGAATCTTACTTACTAAATCATTGAATACGTGTCAGCTGCTGCATTCGTATGCGTGTCTATATCTGTCTATCTGTTTGTCTGCGTATCTGTCCATATGTCTGTTTGTCTGTCTATTTATCTGTCCATCTATTTATTTGTCTGTCTATATGTCTGTCTCTCTATCTGTTTAACTGTCTGTCTGTCTGTTTATCTGTCTGCCTGTATATCTACCTGTCTGTGTGTGTGTGTGTGTGTGTGTGTGTGTGTGTGTGTGTGTGTGTGTGTGTGTGTGTGTGTGTGTGTGTGTGTGTGTGTGTGTGTGTATGTGCCTTGTATCTGTGTCGTTGAAGCCTGGGCGGAGACAGGTATAGAGAAGCGGATGATTGATACGATATAGAAGAATACGGACGAGGCTTTAAGAGGCTGTTGACCAGAGATGCATTGACTGCAGCGACCTCTGCAGAGGAGGAGGAGGATGAGGGCTGCTGAGGAGAGAGAGACCAACAGATCAATAACCCTTCAGACTCAACCAATGACCACCAGCGTCAACAATATCGACAATGTCCAGTAGAATTATATTATAAGCAACTGATATATTTGTAGGATTTATAATTAAAATTATAATTACAGCTCTTATTGTTATTGTAATTGTTGTTGTTATTATTATTATTTTTCTTGCCCGAGGTATTGATCCATCAGGCGATCCAAACAAGATGTTACTGAAGGCGGTCGACAGGCGTTGGAAAAGATAAAGTAGTATTATTATGATTATTATTATTATTATTATTATTATTATTATTATTATTTATAATTTTATTATAATATGTATGTAATAATAATAATATTAATAATAATAATAATAATAATATTATTATTATTATTATTATTATTATTATTATTATTATTAGTATTATTATTATTATTATTATTATTATTATTATTATTATTATTATTATTATTATTATTATTATTATTATTATTATTATTATTATTATTATTATTAAACAGCTTCTATTACCGCACACAATTAAAAATCCAAGCACAGTCTTCCTTAAATATTTACGAATCCTGTTCTAATCTAATCTATTGCAATAAAAGTCTCATTTAATCTCTTTAAATCGTCTTAGCTCCTTCGACACATTTTCATCCTTCAGGCAAAGATCGATGATCACTTCTCACTGCTATTGCGCTGTGCAGCAAATAAGGCATACATACACGCATAGCTATACATACAGAAAAATGGGCAGACACGTGTATGTATGTTTGTATGTATGTGTGCGGGTGCGGCTGTCTGTATGTATATATATGCATGTGTATGTGTGTATATTCACGTGTATATATATATATATACTGTATATATCTATGTGTGTGTGTAAATACATGTGTGCATGTGCATGCTGTATATTCACGTGTATATATATATATATATGTGTGTGTGTATGTGTGTGTGTATGTGTGTGTTTATATGTGTAAGTGGATGTGTATATGTGTACCCTCTCCCATTGTGTATATATGTGCGTATGTGTGTATATTTATGTGTATGTATGTGTGTATATTTGTATGTATAATTATATATGTTTATATGTGTCTGTAGTTGTTTACGTGTGTGTAGTGTGTATGTATGCATATATTTGTCTATATGTTTGTGTGCGTATGTTTGTGTGATAGGAATCGATGTGAAGGTGTCGTTGATTGCTGTTCCTCAGTATTTTTTCACCGCATGACAAAAGCCGTCGGAAATAATTGCTTCTATGCAATTGATTTCTGCAACACCCTCTCCCTCCGTCTCATTTCCTCTCCCACTCCCTCTCCCATTCCCTCCCTTCGTGCATCCCTCTCTGTCCCCCTCTGCCTCCCTCTCTTTCTCTCCCTGGTTTCGCCACCTGGAGCCCCTGCACGTCGACAATCAAATAGCATTTTTGTGCAGTTAAAACTAGTTTTAGAATGTTCATTGTCATCCGATTTGGAATAATTCACTATGGCTTTTTAAGGGGTCGTTCTGTTATAAAAATTCATTTTAAAGCCCTGAATAATAATAGTAAAAGTAAATGTTACAATCAATTCTGGTTTAAATGGCCCATCTATGACTCTAATTATAAAGAAATTTACAGAAATTTAATAGGGAAAATTAATGTGATTATGTGAATGTGATAAATGATTTTTTAAATGACATTTATCGCATTATGATATCCAATTTCAAGAGGTGAGGATACGTCAATTGCTGTGTTGCATTGTCTAAATCAAGTACGTCAACAACTCGCTCTGTAGCCTATCATGATCAACTCCACGTAGGCCTACATCTACTATCATAGGCCTAATAGTACTAGCAACGATATTGTCAAATTGATTTGCTGCATCATTCGCTTTTGATGAAATTGAAAATGCAAGGCTTTGAAGGATTGTTTGTCTCTCGTTTGCATTCCTGACTTTCACCAATCTTTCTTTCCTTTATTGAGCTCCAGATTTCTGATGGTAATTCATCTTCTAATTCGTTATCAACTTAATGGAATTATATGTGACGCCACAGTCACGCCAGGGCTCAAAACCCGTCGCTTGTCGCTTCCTAGATATTGAGCTAGAAGCTGAAATAGGAGAGACGGGTCAAAAATATTGAGCATTCTTCAAATCAGCAGTTGCCTATGAATTTGCCATTATTTGCAAAGTAGTAATCCGATTTTGATGCCGTTTGCTTTATTCCATATAGAATACAGCCCTTTATTGCCCAGCAAGATTGTGGTATAATCAAGTAGGCCTAATGTTTGCTGAGGACTTTCATAAAACGAATATTCAGAAATTTGTTTTTCGGTTTTCTCACTATATTAGGCCATATATAGTCTAGTGGTTAGCGCGCTGGACTGTCAACCAAGAGGTCGGGGTTCAAATCCCCGCCAGGACAGAAAAATTTGGTTCGAGATTTCTGTTCCAAGAGCACCCCCTAGCCAACTCAGCTATGATGAGTAAACTGACCGTACACTGTCGGTGGGAAGATGAGACAGTGAGGGAGAGGACTGGCCACCCGCCCTCATATGCCGAGGCTAAGAAAATGAAGTCGCTAACACTTCATACCCATGGCTGCCTCAGGGCTAGCTTAAGAAACTGCTCTTCTTCTTCTTCTTAGGCCTATATATTAATAAAAGAATCAACCAGCATGTTATAACTTCAGTTTGAAAAAAGATATTTTCATTCTGTAAAAACTTTTTAATTAATCTACTTCGAAATACGGTCGGGCTTCGACACCTTTAAATAGCTTTCAACCGATGCTATTTATGTTTGTTTATATTTTGTACAGCTTACGTTATAATATATTCGAAAACTTTGTCGTCAACATTTTTGTGTAAAATAACATCAAACTTTGATGTCATATGCCTACGTGTGGACTTTAGTCTTAAACCTTAGGAGAAACTTTTAAAATAAAATAATAAGTTCGAAAATAATCAAAATTGAAATAATTTTCTGGAGCTACAAAAACGAAATGTATGACAATATTTTAGAATTAGTTGCAATCAATCAATGAAATTTGTCGTTTATCAAAATTAGTTGATAACAACGCAACAGCCTAGTAAATGCTGCAAAGAATAAATGCCACTAGCAAATTTCTGCACGATCAAAGGCCATGTTTGTTGAAAATGAATTATTTAATTCTTTAATTATTTAACAATTATGCTCAAAACGTCAGAGAAAATTTCCCCAAAATAGTGACGGAGGCCTTTGAAACGTGGTATTTGAAAGCGATTATGACATTGCATATGAAGACGAACAGCCGCAGAAAGCGTCAAAGAAAAAACGTAGCCTGCTTTGTTTGACAAAACTGCCAAGAATGACTTCATATTGAGAGGCCTGATTGTTGGCAACTTAAACGTCGTATGACAAAAACGGCTTCAAGTTCAACTTTGTTTTTGCACATTATAGGCTAAACACCACCAGAGTTTCAGACTTCGAAGTTCAGAACGGCCCCAAAATGTTTGCGCATAGGGCCCCGTGTAAACTGAACCGATGCTATTTATTTGATACTACGTTATAATAATTCGGCATCAAGTTGATCGAATTTCTTGTGTGGGGTAATTGTTGCAGAATATTGTTTAATTTGCATCAAACCATTTTATCACAATAGTTATCATAAACAATGTCAACTATATAACTTTATAATTATTATGGCTGGTCTTGATAATTTAATCAATTAATCTCCAAAAATTAACTTCGATTAATCGATTAAATTTGATTAATTTGGTATCTGTTACGTAAAGTATGAAAAACTGTTAAGAATGTAGTCACGGAGTCAGTAGCTAGTTTCATTCAACAAAAAACTTTAATAATTTCACATGGTGAAGGTGATACGTCAGCGATGTGTTTGGACCATGCACGGTAAGCGAACTGTTTATTGTAATGAAGACAGTTAATTTGGTATCCATCTTCGACATTTACATCAGCATTTACATTAAATGCAAAATGATCGCTTAATTTTCCACTCAAACGTGTCACATTATCATTGTTTGCCATATTGTTTACTCCTATTATTGTTAGACACCTTTAACTCACGTTCATCCCGTTCTATAAAGCATGAAATTTAGTTCGAATTATCAATTACCATTTCAAGCTCGTCATGAAAAAAGTAAGAAAATTAATCGAACAACCCAGAATTAATTGATTAACATTTTTAACGATTAATCGATTAATTAATCGTTAAAATCTGCAGCTCTAATTCATACTGTTAAACAATTAATATTATTAGTGTCATTATAGAGTTCTATTTTGACAACTTTAAATGATCTCTTTCGGATAATATAAATTTATCGATTTTATTTGCATTGTATGCATAACTAGTGCCAGTCCGAAACATGGATAAAGGAGAAGGGCAACGCTAATCATCTTTCTTATGACACAGTGTCGTTTAACAGCAACTAACCAAACCAATTGACTGCAATTTAAAAATCCAAGGTTAAGGTTGGATCGACGTCAACGGACCAGACCGTCAAAGGATGTCGTTAAACACTCGAAACTATAGCATGATTTTACCTTCTTTTACGACACCTTTTAATAGTTTTCTCACAACGCTATAATTATATTCGACATATTTTTAAATCACTTTCTTTTGTGTTGATGGTCGCGGATCCTGCTTCATAGTCACTTACTCCAACTTTATGCAAAATTATGAAGAAGATGATTATAAACTGATTACAGTGGTAACTGAACATAACAAAATTCTTAGTAAATATCAAACAGGAGATAGGAATTACAAAAGTACTAGAGATCAAATTTATTACACTTCGAGTTTATATCTAGGCTATAAAAATTAAAGAAGAAATAAACACGGTTTAGCCACATGAATAGATTTCGAAAAAGTTTATGATATGCTCAATGTTTCTACAGTTTTCGGTAAATTACCCCGGTACACCAAATTTGAATAACGGGATATATGTCTCATTGGATATCTAAGTTTTGTAATAATAATAGTAATAATAGAACATTTCTCGTTAAATAGGGGGTCGAATTCTCGGAGAAATTCTCTTTAGGAAAGAAACACAACAGTGGTCTATTATTTCGCCAATGTTATTTCTTTTAATGATAAATAAATTGGATCCTGGTATGGATAACATAGAGCTGTCATTGTTTGCTGATGACAGTGCTATCTTCTATGCCATCCGAAACCTAAACTGAATTCAGGACAGAATTCAGAAAGGGCATTAGATAAAAATAAGTGACTTCAGGGTGCAGTGAGAATGACCTAAAATTTACTTGATGAACTGCAAAATATAAGATTGTTGTTGTCTATCCCTGTTCTCGTCCGTTGTCGACTAGCCTACTTGATTGGACAACGGCAAGGACTTCTACTAGTATTTGGTGGCGAGCGATTCTAAGAGTTCGGCGGCTAATCTTCGGGGGGCATAGACCTTTTCTAGCATGTGGGTGTTCGATTGTATCTTATGGAGAAACCGATACGTCTTGTTATAGGCCCTATTCTTGTATATAAGTAATGAGTTTTGTACTACAACGTATTTACATAATATGTAATGGGAGTATTACTGCGAAATATTGTTTAAGTTGCATCAAACCATTTTATCACAATAGGCCTATGTGTGTCACAGACAGTGTGAACTATAATACTTTCTATCGTTAAGGAATTCATGTTAGTGACATTGTAGATTTCTGTCTTGACACCTCTAAATGTCAAACTCCATCACTACCCTAGCTGCGGTAGTGCCAGTCCCAAGCCTGGAGATAGGATGAGGGCGACGTTAGATCTCCGTCAACTGTCCTGCAGGCAGTCGACAGATGCTGTTAAATACGGGCAACTACTCAATCAATCAATCAATCAATCAATCAATCAATCAATCAATCAATCAATCAATCAATCAATCAATCAATCAATCAATCAATCAATCAATCAATCAATGAATGAATCAATGAATCAATGAATCAATGAATCAATGAATCAATGAATCAATGAATCAATGAATCAATGAATCAATGAATCAATCAACCAACCAATCAATCAATCAATAAATCAATCAATTTTCTTTATTACTTCAAACATTAATTGGAAGAAATTGAAATTATTTTCATTGTTTTTAGACGTACAGGTATCATGTCACTGCCAAGACAATAAACAAAAAGTCTACTTTATGACTGTAGGCTACAAGACCTTGTGAAAATAATGCTTAAATGTCGCTATCTAAATCTCTTTTACATTACTAAAAACAGTTGTAGCACTCGTTAATGTCCTCTGGCCCACAAGATTCGTGACACCATATCGTGCACTTATTGCATTTAAGCCATTCTTCACCATGACCGTTTTGCCCCGTCCGTTTTGCCCCATAACAGTGCCACAGATAATATCAGAGATACCGCTAAACCTTTCAATTTTCGCTCATTAATAGTTAATAAAATTCAACTGATTTCACAACTCCTTTCAAACAACGCTTTCATTTTTCAATGGAACTTTCACATCAAATAACAAATAAATCTTTTAAAAATTATGGTAAGAAATTAACGAAGACATGTGTAAAAACATTTTTACTTCGTCAAAAATAGCGATTCGATATTAGAACCGTTCATTCGTGAATCGTGACCAAAACGTTGCCTGGGCATATGTAAATTAAGTCTGCAGAGGTGTGCACCGAATTAAAATTATTTCTAACGAATTTATGGGAGTGACCTTCTTGCCCCGTATGGCCCTTTTGCCCCGTGTAATCATATCAAAAATACGCTAAACAAACGCTCAGGATGAATTAATGAAACATCGAGCGAATGAAAAATGAATGAGTGAATTCTGCGTCTTAAGTGTCGAACAAACCGAAGATTAGACTGTGTAAACTGTCAACTTTGGAAGTCTTAATAGCGCACAATTAAGGCTTCCAAAAGCGCTGGCGGCTGTTGGGATCCGCGCCAGACGCATTATCGCGGGAGCGAGAGTTCAGTCAGGTTGACTTGATAGGTTAATTGCTTTCGGCACACTTGTCAGTCCCCCGTGCCAACAATTCAAAACTTTGCACCCTTTAAAATTTCAAATAAAAAAAAAAAATTCCTGTGTACGCTCATGGTACGATGCGGGCGCGCCGTGCCTTTTCATGTATTGGACCTTCGCACTGGAACAGCCTTCCATTAACAATTCGTAACATTGCACCGCAGGCAGCTCAGGAAACATTTTCGAAACTTCTTAAGTCGCATCTGTTTAGATCTGTTGGGTAGTCACGTTTAGCGCCTTCGTGAGTTTCTTGTAAGGCGCTATATAAATGGCCATATACATAGGCTACATGCATACATACATACATACATACATACATACATCATCATCATATATTCGTTTAATGTGTTAACAACAGACATAACGCTGTAGGTGTACATAGAAAATAAAATACATCTAGATATTAATAGTAAGAATTAATAATAGCTTAGTAAGAGTTCAGGAATAACATACGAGATATAAAATTTCGTGAGTCCTTGTCAGGAAGGTTAAAGTTATGTGGTCTGACCCTAAGAAAATAGGGCGTAAAATGTTGATTAGGAAACATGCATCTGAGAGAATGATTCTCATTTAAGAGGACAGCCTTAAAGAGTGAAGTGTCTGCGTTATAAGCAAGAACATTCATAGAAGGAGAATCTGACTGAATAAAACCAGAGCGTTTTAATCTGTTGTTCAGATGTTCAATGCGGGATTTGTCCTTTTCGCTCGCCAGACCCCACCAGGCGGGAGAAGCATACATTGTTCTGGCTATGATGGTGGCGCGGGTGATCAGTTGTAGAGAATCTTCAGATGCACCATGATTTTTGAGTGTTTTAAGGGCGAAGATTGAAGCAGAGCCACTTTTGACGACTTTGTTGATGTGTTCCGTGACAGAAAGTTTCTCATCGATGGTGACGCCTAGGGCTTTTATTGAGGTAGAGCGAGGAATACCGGTGATTGAGGGTTTGTTGGAGAGTGAAGATTGGTTATGCTTGATCACTGCCATTTCACGGGTTTTGGAAGAGTTTATTTTTAGGTTCTTTTCCTCTGACCAGTTGTGGATATGTTGAAGTTCTGTTTCTGCGGTGTGAAGGGAGTTTGATCCGATGAAGAGGTAAGAGTCGTCAGCGTATTTGGAGAGACGATTTTGAGGATGGATGGGATGGAGGTCAGATATGCCAACAATGAAACCAGTTGGGCCGAATACTGAGCCTTGGATGACACTGGCGTTGATTGAAATTACTCTGGATTTTTGACCTTTGTAGATGGTGTAATGCTTTCTTCCGTGTAGGTAGTTGATTATCCAGTTGTAGATGTAGTCCGGAAGGGAGAGGGATGCTAGTAATTGGGTTATTGCAGAGTGACTGATAGAGTCAAAAGCTTTAGAAAAGTCCATTGATATTATTACAACATGGTCGTTGGTTTTAAGAAGGTCAGTGGCATGCTGTATGATGGAAATGATTGCAGCGGTGGTAGAACCGGTGGGCTTGAAGGCATACTGATCATGAAGGGATATGTGTTTAGGCAGATGTTCAAAGCTGGGATAGATATAAGCGTGAACAACAATGCGTTCAACGAGTCTAGATAGTACTGGAAGGACCGAGATTGGACGGAAATCTGATGGTTGGGATGGGTGGGGAGTTTTAGGCTTTGGGTAGATTATGGCAGTTTTCCATTGGTTAGGAACAAAGGAAAGTGTTAATGATTGGGAAATTAGAGTTGTTAGTATTCCAGAGTAGCCGGGGGCCGTTAGTCTTAGAAACCAGGCTGGGAGACCGTCATCACCAACTGCAGTGTGTTTGAGATGATCAAGTAGATGAAAGATTAAACTTTCGGTAATGTCGATCTGCTCTGGGGGAGCGGTGGACTTGAGGAGAGGTGCAGAGTAATTGGGATCATGAGAAGCGTTGGCGAAATAGTTGTTGAGATCATCGGCACTGAGTGAAGAAGGGAGGTCGTCATGGTTGGTTTTCTTTGTAATTTGGTTGACTTGTTTCCAAAGTGATTCAGTGATGATCAAACATACATACATACATACATACGATGTTCAGTCATTGGTGACTTTATTTTCTTTTTGAACATGATTTGTTTACAAATGACCCTGTTATCAGAGGTGCCCGCAAGTTTAAAAAATTGGATGCACACGTGCTGTAAGGGCCTATCCTCCTTTCCCCTCCCGTGCCCTCTTCGCCACTCGTAGCCTATGTTCATTTTCGGCGTCTTGCGCTTGCAACAAAAATGTCGATGTTTACTGAAGACTCCGCGGTTGAAATTTTCTCAAAGAACGCTGTGATGCAAAGTTGTTGTTTAAGTTGATATTTCTCGCGAATATCGTGTTTTTTTTCTTGTCAGCCATGGCTCATTATCGACATTGTCACCAAGAACACTGTGATAACAATATGGCCGCTTGCCCGCTTTGCTACAAGGCTATAGATATAGGCCTAAGTAAGAAATTGAAATAGCTGCCATAGATTTCAATTTAGATAAGATCTAATCCTTTAGCATGCCGTATTGTCGTTTAACTCATTTAACTCCAGACTCATTTATACTAGCTCCTTCTCAGGCTTCTTGTCCTTTAGCCAACGTTTACAGGCGCCTCACATTCATACTTACTGAGCTTCTTGCGTAATGAAAGATATATATACATAGGCCTATATATATATATATAGGCCTATTTATATATATATATATATATATATATATATATATATATATATATATCATCATCATCATCATCATCATCACGTCTCGCATATATATATATATAGATGCGAGACGTGGACGAAAACAAAAGCGTTAGAAGACAAGATTGATGCGTGCGAAATATGGATATGGAGAAGTTTGCTGATGATTTCGTGGAGAGAAAAGAGAACAAATGCATCTGTCATCCAGGAGTTAGGGCAGTTAAGAGGAGACTTGACACTGCAGCAAAGGGCCATCAGACAGAAATTGATGTACTTTGGACACGTAATGAGAGCAGAGGGATTGGAGAAGGAGATGATGCTGGCGTGCGGGGAGGGAAGGAGGAGTAGGGACCGGCCAAGAACTCGCTGGATGGAGGAGATACATAGGAGGACAGCGATGAGCCTCGCACAACTAAGGGACGCGGTACGAAGCAGGGAGGATTGGAGGAAGCTGGTCACGACGGTCGCTAGAGTTCCACGAACTGACGGCACAAGGTGACAAGGTGATATATCTATATTATAAGTCTTACTCTGTTTACGTTGTCCTTCCGTTTGTTTGTTTGCATGTTTGTTTGTATGTATGTCCGTCATCTAAAGGCTCCGAAACGGAACGCTTTAGCGATTTACAAAATTTTACAAAACATTATTACGCCACGTCATGGTCAACGCGACTATTTTCAGCATCGACCTATTTTGACTCAATATAGGTCGATGATTTTCAGCTCGCAATTTTATTTAAACGCCGATATATGGACATTTTAAATTATCAACTGCTTCGACGAGGCTATCTTATAATAGCATGGCCATTTGTCCACGTCATACTGGCTAAATATGCAATCTTAAATTACGTCACGCCTGCTAATTATGCTATCTTACATCACGCAGGCTAACGGCAGAACTTCGTCTATTATTTAACAAATAATACGCCTATTATAATTTAGAGATAACCCGTGTAGTACGGGGAACAAATAATACGCCTATTTAAGGTAGAGATAACCCGTGTAGTACGGGGAACAAATAATATTGCCTATATATAAATTTGCTTTGCCCGTGCAGTACACGGACAAAGCAACAATGTTCACCTCTAAATATCGTTTCCATTCAGATATAATATTATGGACATTTTTTAAATATTTGAAGCCCATCAGCAAATATAGTAAGTAAGTAGCCTTTATTTGCAGCCGTTAAAAATTACGCCTGGGCAAAACCCGGGCGAACGCCGGGTAATCAATGCTAGTATATATATATTAAATTTAATATATATATATATATATATGCGTAATGCGTGCCTTACATTTATATGTATTATAACTTGTTTCAAATTATTTTGTATGTCCTTCTTTTTGACCCGAGTTTCACTTGTGAGCAAAGTTAACGACAGCAAGGACGTCTACTAAAGGTAGAATTATAGCCAGAACAATGTTGACATAATTGTTATAGGCTATTATCAAGACGCTTGTAATCGCGGTACTTTGACCAAGTTTTCTCAGAACAGTGACTTTTCGTTCGCCAGTTTTTTTTTCACGTCGACCACCTGTTTGATAAGATATCGTTTCCACAGCATTATTCGTATGCACATATAAGCTGGTTCTCTGAAGTAGTCGCTGTTCTACGAAAGAATTTAATCGTAAAACATGAGGATCTTGTTGTTGCTGTGTTTGTCTGTGTCAGGTGAGAATAGACGCTTCTTGACCTTCCTAGGTTAAGGGTTAGGCCGCTATTGTCGGCCAGGAGCAGTGTGCCACCTCCTTTAAAAGGCCCTTTCGAGAAATTGAGTACCGTAGCAAAATTATTATGTTCGTGACTTTTTCTAATGTAGCCCTATTGTAGATAATAGGCCTAATAGTTTTATCTACTTTTCAGCTGATAGATACTTGGAGCCATTTATCCTGTTAAACACAAACACATTTTCAATAACGCAGCTCGATCACAGACGCTGGGCTTTATAAAAATAATAATAAATTGTAGGCTAATTAGGCTATTATACGCTATTGTGAAAAATCATGAATTTAAAATTCATACATGTATTTAATTTATGATTTCGTATTTTGAATTAAATTGCAATTCAAAATACGAAATCAGAAATTAAATACATGTATGAATTTTAGATTCATGATTTTTCACAATAGCGTAGGCCTATAATAAACGCTGTCAAACTCATTTTAAATTGACTACGTATCGGTGTTATAATTATAGAAATAAAACTGCAATCCATTGTGGTTCTCCTGCCCATAAACTTTCACCGGCAAACATCGCGTTTCTACATTTTAGGTTAATATTCCTCAAGATCACTGAAGAGTGAAGACAGAACCATTCCAGCAACTATTCTCATTTTGTTGTTACTATCACATGGGACTTAGGCCTACCAGTCGTGATTCTTTTATATACACGGTGATTCAATAAAAAGTAAGCCAAAATTTATAAGCAAGTATTACAACTTGAACTATATTTTATTAATAATATTTTCAAAATAAAAATATGCACAGACTTACTTTTTATTTTAATAACTTCCGGTTTATATTTTCTACTCAAAAAAGCAGACGATAATACGATAGAAAACATAAACAAGAAACTAGCAATTTCCGAAAAAAATGCCTTTAGTAAGAAGATTTACACATGATAAAAGGTTTGAGGGAATCTAAGAACTACAGCAACCGTCAATTTCTACGAGAGGTTTCAGAAAAACATTGGACCAGAAGCGGATTAGATAAATTGCTTCGAAAAATTAGCGTTACAGGGTCAGTCGACCGCGTCATTGGTAGTAGCGGACGAAGGTCAGCGCGCACTGAAGAAAACGTTGCCCTTGTCGACGATGCTGTTGCCCAGTGGCGCCAGCGCCTCCAGGCTTCCGTGCAAGCAGAAGGAGGACATTTTGAATATCTTCTTTTATTAAACAATCAAACCATACTACTGAGAGTTTCTTCACAAAATTATTAAACACTGTTTTCATGTTAGAAGTACAGTAACTTATATGAAATACAAAGTTTGGCTTACTTTTCATTGAATCACGGTGTATAATAGTTATCTGAAAACTGTTCACTTTCTGAGGAACGCTTTGTTCCTAGAAAATTCATCGTCATTTACGCTTGCTTTAGAAGCTGCTTTTGAGGTGGTGATGGCCCTATAATTATAAAGTGTTGAGATACCGGTAACTAACCAACCAGCTGCTCGCCTGATTGGCGAAGTCTCCAGGTTCGACCACATATCGGCCTTCATGCGGGAGCAGCGGGACGTCCTCCACTGGCTCCCGGTCCAGCAACGCATCCATTATAGCATTGTGTCCTGGGCGGAACACCGGTTTATCTTCGGGAGCTCTTTACCTTAACCTCAGCCTGTTCTGGTCGCCGATCTCTGCTCTCAGCCTCCAGAGCTGATCTTATGGTTCCGTATGCCAGTGTTGTGCACGAGACCAAAATACCAAGACCGAGACCAAGACCGCGGGGTCCAAGACCAATACCGAGACCAAGACCGCGTGGTTCAAGACCAAGACCGAGACCAAGACCGCGTGGTCCAAGACCAAGACCGAGACCAAGACCGCATCATCCAGGACCCAGATCCCAGCCTCAAGAGCATAAGCGCAATTCTCAGTTGTAGTGCTAGGCTACATATTCCCGTAATTCAGATCAGATGTCTATTATAATCATAGTTTGGTTTTTGTCCCAAGTCTTTGAGATCTCATGAAGAGCACACTATAGCTAAAGACACTCTCGGTAGGTGCAGGTGTTGCGGAATACAAAAAAAATTTTGCTAGTAGAGAAAATTTCCCCACCAAATACCTGATCTGCATCGTTTGCCCGACTACTGATTTCGACTGAAGAAACTGCACCAGCGTATACGCCTAAGTCTAACTAGTCACTAAAACACCAGAGGTCATGGTTAAGTGTGCCTCAACGTTTTCCTCTCGCTTTGTCCTAGGCGGATCGCAGTGTGATTCTCCTTACAGATTTTATTTTAGTTATAGTTACAGTTATAGTTAATGGTTTTTATTTTAGTTATAGTTATAGTTATAGTTAGTATCATTTTTTAGTTATAGTTATAGTTATAGTTAATGGATTTTTATTTTAGTTAATTTTAGTTACTACTTAGTTACAATAATTAAGGCTATAAGCAAAATTTTGCGTATTAACACACGCTGTTTCACAATTTGCTCAGAGCTTTGAAAGCCTTTGAAGCATGGGTGCATTCATCTTCACGAATACACGAGTCTCCAAAGTAACTGACAAATTGCATAATAAAAATATCGCATTGTTCGTTCTCATTTATGTCGAATCGTCCATATTGCACTTCCTATTTTTATTTATTGCATTAACGAAAATAAAGATGAATTTTCGTTATTGTTATTTTCGTTATAGTTATAGTTAATGATATTTCTTAGTTATAGTTATAGTTATCGTTAACTAAATCATTTTATTTTCGTTAACGAAAATTTTCGTTATCGTTAACGAGAATGACACTGGCGGATCGTCGCATTAATTCGAAGCTATCTCAGAAGTCGCTGAATAACCGAGAATATCGACAACATTTAACAAATAACCCACTCTAGTTCCCACCAAAGGCCAAACCAAAGTCGCAAGGCCAAGACCAAAGGCGAATGACCGATCGAGACCAGACGCCTAAGACCAAGACCACACCTTTAAGACCAAGACCGCACCTTTAAAGACCAAGACCGAGACCAAGACCGGTACATTCGAGACCAAGACCAAGACCGCATTTTTTCGGTCTCGAGACGGTCTCGAAACCAAGACCGCGGTCTCGAGACCACATCACTGCCGCATGCTCGCACTGCCATTAGAGAGCGTAGGGCCTTCTCGATCGTTGGTCCTTCCGTTTGGAAT
Organism: Aporrectodea caliginosa; assembly: GCA_020284085.1. Taxonomy (NCBI): domain Eukaryota; kingdom Metazoa; phylum Annelida; class Clitellata; order Crassiclitellata; family Lumbricidae; genus Aporrectodea; species Aporrectodea caliginosa. The sequence goes on from JACEVL010000463.1 coordinate 90,760, forward strand.
AGCCTCCCCTCTGCCCTGCCTTCTCTCCCGCGGGACCTGTCTGGCTCTTTTGACAAACTACTTGAGACTTTTCTCTTTGGCGGGACGTGGGTCTGGAACGCCTCTAAGTAGTTAACTCGAAGGGGCGCTATATAAATTACATAGATAGTTAAGTAGATAGAACTACGCGTATTTTGTAGCTCTCGGCGCCGATGTGCAGCAGCGCGTTATCGGTGGAAGGGATGCCTTCATTGGCAGCTACCCCTATCAGCTGTCGTTGCGCCAGAATGACGTTCATACATGCGGAGCATCTCTAATTGGAACCACTCGAGCTGTGACCTCGGCTCAATGCACAGGGGCTGCCATGTATGTTCAAACACACTATGAAATTATTGAAATTATTTAAAATATATTGCTGATATCATTCCGTTCATAATCATCATTGATTAGGCACTTACAAGATGAAATTGTGTCTTTGAGTATTTTGTTCCAAAACCAGTGGCGTAGCAAGGTTTCTGAGGGCCCTTGTGAAGAGCTTTGGTGGTGGGCCCTTGAACTCCCCCCCATTCGATTTCAAGCAAAAACGCTGTGCATAAAACGCTGTTGCATACAACATAAAAGGTCAGATAATCAAATTGGACAAGTTTAAATTCTACGGTAATCTAAGGAGAGGAATACTAAAAGTTAAAACGGTCGTTTGCGCGCTTTCTCTTGCGCAAAACTATCCACCACTTTTGAAGTGTCAAGCTGTTTTGGCATGCTCATTTTTCTATTGACAACATTGCCAGGTCACTCAGCCGCTCTTCTGACATGGTAGGCCTACTTCGTAGATAGTTTTTGATGAGCTTCACTTTTGAAAATGATCTTTCACATGTTGCAACAGCCACAGGCAATGTCAGCAGCAACCTGTAGGCAGTGCAGACATCACTGAATGTAGACGAAAGAGCATAATAGTCTACGAGTAACAGTTGTGCAATTTCGAAGATGGTTGGCTTCGTCGACAACTTCGAACGAAAGCTTGAGCGAAATGACAACAGCTGAGCTAGAAAAGCAAGCGAAATGTCGGTATCATACTGTTTAGCTAACAGTTCCGCTGCTGCATACAATTCGTCGTCAGAGGCATCTAAGAGTGTCGAAGGAAAGAGAGCGCTGAACGTTGCAGCCAAAGAACTAAAGCTGACGGTCTGACCGCTGGGGACCCTTGACCGCCGGGGGCCCTTGACCGCCGGGGACCCTTGACCGCCGTGGGCCCTTGTGCACTGCACAACCTGCACAACCCATTGCTACGCCACTGTCCAAAACGCATAATAGTTTAGGAACGATAAGCTAATACGTGAGCGAATTATTGTATTGTATTTTCGTTTATTGATCTACTCTAGCTGTCATAACGCAGCTAATTATGATAACCATACTGTAGAAAGTGCGGACTCTTGCCGATAACTATAGAACCGCAAAAGCAGTCTAAAGTTGAAATCGGAGCTATTTGCCAGTGTTGTACTGAGAATGTGGAATCATTGCAGTCCGCATACAGGGGCGGCGCTGGCCGGGGGGTCAGGGGTCCGGACCCCCCAGCTGTCGTTCAGACCATTTATCCAATTCGTGTAAATCCGAATAGATTTTTTTGGGGGGTCTGGTTTTTGACCAAGTCAACGTAGCAACTAACAAATCAAGTTCATTTTAAAGCTATAAATGTTTAGTTCAGAGTGGCTGAAATGAGCTCCATATGGCAACATTATACTCCAAAAAGCACCCCAGACCCCCTAATTGTGGGCAGCTTCACCGCGTTACTTTCACAAATGAAAAACATAGCGCTTATTCCGTATAATAGGCCTACATAATTGTCCAAATTATATATATATACAGTGTTTAATCTAGACGTCTCTGGAGGGGAAAATTAAAGACATGTAATTTTGTACAGAAAGTGTGCCCTCCCGCGGTCAGAGGGAAAACTTGGAAAACTCTCGTTAGTACCCCCCTCGAAAATTCTTGGAAAATTCTCGTTACTACCCCCGTCGAGAAAATTCTTGGAAAACACTCGCTACTCTTTCCCCGGTCGTCAACTTTTCAAATATGTTGGGTACCCCTCCGAGAACCCTCGATTCCCCCCCCCCACAGCAAGGGGAGTAGATTAAACACTGATATATATATATCTGCATTAAATATATATATATATATATATACCGGGTGGCCCATTTAAAACGTTCCCAAACTTTGTTAACGTGGCAATTAAACAATTTTAAAGTAAATTGAATCATAGTATAGCAAACTAATCATAATGCAGATTTGTGCAACACAGCTAAAATTTAGCGCAAAATACTCAACAGTTTGAGAGAAATTGTTGTTAGAACTGTATGACCATGGTAAAAATTTTGCACAGTTGTTTTATGTTTAATTGATCCTCCGCCTTCTCTTGTAACGACCCTTAAACGCTGTTTCCACTGTCCTATTGAGTTCTGTATTTGTGTGTCGTCTAATAGAGACCATTTTGCTTTAATGACCTGTTTAAGTTCGTCAGTATTTAGAAACGGTTTTCTGCGACCAGCATACACAAGCTCCTCTAGGGCGTTCCATACATAGTAGTCAAGAGGATTTAGATCGGGAGAGTTTGGTGGCCAGGCATCACTGTCAGTGCGACCACTCTTAATTTTCTGAAATCCCAACCTCTTGCCAGAAAAATCCCAAGATTGGCCAAAAGTGTACCAACAAATCCCAAGGTTCCGAATAGGAAAAAGTTGTGATGAAATATGAAATGCGTTTTAACTTTTAACAACCACAATTATTCACAAAAATGCCTAGTTAAGAACTCGCAAAGAAAAAAACCGGAGCATAACATTGAATTAACAATGTTTACAGATTACAATAATAATAAACGTCTTTCAGACTGAGCGAGTTTTTCTAATCTGATTCTCTGCCACTGTTGCAAAGTATGGTAAAAATTAGTCGGAAGACCTTAGAAAAAATCCCAAGATTGCTAGGCAGAATCCCCAGATCCGAAGTCGGACCCCCAAAATCCCAAGATCTTGGGAAATTTCCCAAGCAGTGGTCGCACTGATCACTGTGGATAAAATCAGAGGTGTTTGCTTGAAGAAATTGCTGAGCCAATCTGCAACGATGTGAAGGAGCACTGTCTTGTTGAAAGATGTAATTGTAGTCAGGATAGAATCTACGACATTGGGGAATGAGCAAGCCGACGTAATACTCTCCATTGACTTTGGTTTTCTGAGGATCAATGAAGATGATGTCCATATTACCGTGCATCGAAACTCCAGCAGATACCATTAACATAACTACTCTACACTCTCAGCATTTTCAACAGTCGTTGCAGTTGTTGGATGAACACTTCCAGGCTTGCGAGCAACGCTACCAGTTTCAATAAGCTTATTAAGTGCTCGGTTTATGCTTTGTCTTGACCAGTTTTTACGCGGATATTCCTGAACGATTCGCTTGCCTCGCCAACCCTTCTCCTCAATTGATATCTTAATAACAGCGGGATCATCATTTTAAAACACCATGTTTTAATGTTTACTACTTCGAGGACAAGTTTAATCAAGATACTCTCGTTACTTCGCGGCGAAATAAATAACGTAGTTTTGTGCAAAATTTTGCAAACAGGTATGACGTCATAACCTTGCCGCAGGGTGTGACATAATAAACGTACTCTCTTGAAATGTGACATTTGTGCAGAGAACTAATTGCTTAACATTTTGGTATAAATTAAAATTTGATATATCTGAAATTAGATCTTTGCCAGGTTAACAAAGTTTGGGAACGTTTTTAATGGGCCACCCGGTATATGCGTTCTAAATGCAATCGGCCTTAGATAATACTTAAAGCTGTGGAGAAGCACGATCGCTTTGATCAGGCGTGTATTGGATTGATATTGCCTATGTATAACTTCTATTTATCTGAATTATTTCAGGCAATTGTTCTCTGTTCTTGGCGGTACTGCTAATCATACTGTTACCGACTGTGCTACATGTGTCCTCAGAAATCTGAACTTCCTGAACAGGGTAGGTCTACCCTGTAACCCGATACTATTTTTGTTCAAATTTTTCGTAATCGTAATCGTAATCTCCAAACCAGCTTACTCACGAGCTTATTCACAAATTAACACTTACATTGTGAATAGTTTCACGCACACCGCAGATGAAGTATCGTCTAAATATTAGGTCTTTAACTCTTTATGAAGGATTGTAATGCACCGCTCTGTGTATATCAATGGCGGTTAATTGCATAGGCAGATCACCGTGTACAGCAATTAAACGACTCCGGCTAGTGACGTAAAATTCCGCAGTCTGCACGAAGTTCTTGTAGCTTGCTTGGCGCTCGTATTTGGCACTAACACTTCTAATTTAGCGCTTAAATTTACTTCAAATGAATGGTTACTGAAGGCATCATTCTATTCTATTCTATTCTATTCTATTTATGGACTTATAAAGCGCCTCTCGCAGTACAACCTTATCAGAAGCGCTTCCAGTGCGAAGGGCCCCTCGAAAAAGAAAAGTCTTAAGAGAACGAGCAGAAACAGTGGTACCTCCAGATAACATTACAGCACGAGTTAAAGCAGGGAGGTCATTCCACAGCAAAGGTCCAACGTCATCATCATCATCATCATCATCATAGGCACGATGCTGTGCTGTGGCAGTCCGAGACCTCGGAACTAGAAGGTCATGATGGTCAGAAGAGCGGAGAGGACGTCCAGAGGTAGCTGAGATAGGCCGTCTCATAAGATCACAGAGGTAGCGTGGAGCTTGACCTATGAACGTTTTACACGTAAGAAAAAGAATTTTAAACTGAATTCGAGCAGTTAGAGGAAGCCAATGAAGGTCTTGAGTCATGAAAGTCGAAATATGGGAGAAACGAGGTAGGCGGGCAATTAAACGAGCAGCAGAATTACGTACTGATTGCAGTGGAGCCAGGCGGAGTTTTGGTAGGCCCATAAGTAACGAGTTACAGTAGTCAATGCGAGAACAGACAAAGGCATGAACCATGGAAGAAAAAATCGGCGAGGGGACAGATCGTCGAATGGCACGTAGACGCCGCAAGTGATAAAAACTGGACCGAGAGAGATTAGAGATATGTGCAGAGAAAGAAAGAGTACTGTCAAGAGTAACACCCAGGTTACGGACATTTGTCGAGAAAGTAAATTGAGGGAACTGCTTGGCAAGTAAATCGTAATCAAGTTTAATTAGCTGTTGGCGAGTGCCAAGCCAGATCAATTGAGTCTTGGAAGAGTTGAGTGAAAGACGATTAGAGGACATCCAACAATTGAGATCAGCAGAAAGAGATTCAATAGATTTGGAAAGAGCAAGCTGATGAGAAGAGGGGCCATGAACAAAGGCCTGGACATCATCAGCATAGAGGTGACCAGAGGCTGAGTGTTTAGCAAAGAGAAGAGGAATATCGGCTGTAAACAAGATATAAAGAAGTGGACCCAGCACAGATCCTTGTGGGACTCCAACTTTAACAGGTACCCATGAGGTGCGGGAGTCTCCTAGAATAACCATTTGAGTACGATCAGTAAGATAGGAGCGAAACCAAAGAAGAGGAAGGCCACTAAGACCAAAGGAAATTTCAAGGCGATGTAATAGAATATCATGATCTACCATATCAAATGCTGAAGATGCATCAAAAAGTGCTAAGAGTAACGTGGGATTTATCCATAGCAGAATAGATGTCAGAGAGAAAAGAGAGAAGAGCAGTTTCAGTTGAGTGGTGAGCTCTAAAGCCAGATTGTCTGGGCGGTAGAAGGCCTGACTGCTCAAGGTAAGGAAGAAGTTGCAGAGAAACAAGTCGTTCTAAAGTCTTTGAGAGAAAGGAGAGATTTGCAATAGGGCGATAGTTTTGGCATATGCTAGAATCCAGGTTGGGCTTCTTAAGAGTGGGAAACACAATAGCACGCTTCTGAGATGCTGGAAGGTGACCTTCTGAAAGAGACCTATTAAACAAGTAGAGAAGGAAGGGAACAATGTCATCTAGTACATCTACTATAACAAACGGGGAAGGGGGTCAAGTTCACATGATTTTAAATTAGATGTAGAAAGCAGATGACGCAGTTCATGGAACTGTATGTCATTTGAGACGCCTCCGTGCCATTAGTAGATCTGTCTCCTCCTCTGTTTTCACATCCACAGTCCATACTTTCATCTGCTGTCGCTTTGATTACTGTAATTAGTTTTTAGCTGATCATCCCAAAGTACGACTATCCTCCCTTCAATTGGTCCTGAACTCGGCAGCTTGGCTCATTGCCCGTTTTCCTGGCTTCTCTCACATTTAAACATAATATATGAAGATGAACTGCATTGGCTTCCCGTTGCAAGAACGGGATCCCAAGTACTTTTGTGATCTGTTGTGCAAGCCATTATATACATGGATACATACATACAAACATACATACATACATACATACATATATACATACATACATACATACATTGGTACATACATACAAGCATACATGCCTACTGTCCTTATATAGATGCCTACAAAAAATGATTCCATGTATATTATTTGCATACATACAAAGTATTAGTAATTCCATATAGAAAACATGCATACATTATGCTACATTTATTCTCGTGCAGCATCCTCAGTACGATGAAGAAGCCCCTGGATTTCCGAATGACATCGCTGTTTTGGGTTTCATTGCTGTCACCTTAAACGACTATCTTGATCCAGTTGCCTTGTCCGCTGCATCCGGTGGAGACCTTGCTGGTGCCAGCTGCACCATCACCGGATGGGGTCAAACATCGTATGGTAAGACTTCGAGAATTGTTTTATCTTTTATCACAATGGCATTGAAATTGCAGCCACATAATTATTCCAGCCATATAATGCTTAATAGTCTACAAATGTTTTGCACAATTGTAACAGAAGAAGGCCTATTCATCATTAAGCTGAGTAGAAATAACCGTCTGTTTCTGTAGTCTGCGAATGTGTAATAGAGTGTTCGTGTAGAAGATCAACTATTAGGCGTCAAAGGCAATTTTATTCTAATAGAAAAAGAGCGCTGCTTTCGCTGTAGTGGCGTTAAACAAACATCTGATTACAATACAAACAGCGAGGGCAATTCCTTATAGCGTCTAAGAAGTTCTTCGTCTTATGTTAAACAGCTCAGTCAGTGAATAGTTTTAAGTTGACACCATTCATTTCATTCATTCATTTCAGAGATTTATTTAGCGCCCCTTCAAGATTATCTACTCAGAAGCGCTTCCGACTCAACCCCGGCTGAAGAGAACAGTCTTGAGGTTAGAGAAGAATGTGGCCGCAAGGGCTCTTTGCATTAGGCGTAGATCCACAGGGAGCTCATTCCAGATTGCAGGGCCAGCAACAGGAAAGGCACGGCGCTGCATAATAGATGTCCGTGACCGGGGAACAAGAAGCTCAGCCTGCTTAGAGGAGCGGAGAGAACCACGGCGCTGGACGCTCAGGGTGGAGCAGCAGAGCTCCTGTAAGTAAACAGGGGCCACACCCGCGAGGCAGCGCCAGACCAAGGCAGAGATCCGGTAAGTGATCCGCTGCGGGAAAGGGAGCCAATGCAAGACATCCCGCATGTAATCACTAACATGGCCGAATCTTGCGATGCGGCCAATGAGGCGTGCCGCCTAGAGAGTGACATGGGGAATTTTCCCGCGGGGAAACCGCGGTAACCGCGGTAAATCCCGCGGTAATGGGGACAACAATTGCGGTAATACCGCGGTAATGGGGACAAAAATTGCGGCAATACCGCGGTAATGGGGTTTACTCTCGCGGTAATACCGCGGTAATGGGGAATGAGCCGGCAATAAACCCGGGTGATGTTGAGAACTTGAGAACTGATAAGGAAAGTTTATTAGTTTCTGAAGCCTACTAGTCAGAAATAGTCAGGACTTGGTTAATGCAAACTGTCCATAAGATAATAACAGACTAATGCAGTCAACAATACAAATAGTTTTGTAAGCTAAAAACTGTTATTTTTTAATTTGAATTTGTGTAAACTTTTTGCGGGGAATGTGATGTCGTCCTGCGGGGATGGGGTGGGGATGGGGAGCAAACCTGCGGGGATGGGGTGGGGATGGGGAGCAAACCTGCGGGGATGGGGCGGGGATGGGGACAAACCCTGCGGGGATGGGGTGGGGATGGGGACGACTAACTTGGTGCGGGGTGGGGATGGGGACGAGATTGTCTCCCCATGTCACTCTCTAGTGCCGCCGCATGACCCGAACCAAGCACCAAACCCGAGCCGCCGGAAGACCCACGTAGAGGGCGCTGCAGTAATGAACAACTATGCAGGTTTGAGTCAGAGGCTTTACTTTATTGATATTACTAGTTACAAGTAATTTCTAGTCACTTTCGCATAAATCTATGTATACCTTTGCTCGTTTGTTTCCAGGCGGTGCTCTGCCAAACATCTTGCAGCAGGCTCAGATGACAGTTTTGACCAACGCGGAATGTGAATCAACCTGGGGTAGCCTTCGGATCACTCCCGAACACATGTGCGCCTTTTCAAGCGGAATAAGCGCTTGCAGTGTCAGTTAAATGCCTACTTACTTGTTAAAATATATCGAAGCATTGAAATTTTAAAATCTACACTTACTGACACGCCTTCAAAGAAACTTCTGAAAAGTTTCGAAAGAATCTTAATAATTATCCGGCTGATGCGCAAGCACGACCTCAACAAAGACAGGGTACAATTCTTGCGCTGATACTCATTTGTCGACCAAATAGAGATAGAGAACTGACTGGACACTCGGTCGATGAAAATAACAGCGGGACTGTATTAATATATCCAGAATGGCGGTCATTTAATGGCTACTTGAATAACATCCAATATTCTTTTATAAAAACCGTTCACAGCATGCACCATTATCAGATTATACAGAACAGGTTATGAGCTGCCTCACGGAATCCAGCACATCTGATCTTAATGCCCTTTCTTGGCATGATGCTAAGGTTCAAATTCTCTATTCAAGATAATATACCTAAACTGATGCTTGCATGTCATCGTAGCTAAATTATTGAGGCTCTGAATTAGCGGTCTCCAATGAAGCCTATAATAGTGCTGTATTCTGTCTTTCTGCCTCCACGCCTTCTTCGAGTGAGATGCAAGGAACAGATTGTCAAAATAATCCTATGCTTCTGTCTGTCACCATCAATGTCTGACTCTATCTGTCTGTCTGTCTGTTTGTCTGTCTGGTGGTTTCTATGTCTCTCCGGTTTCTGTTGTAGGGCGACGATGGTGGCCCTCTGGTGTGCAGTAACGCACTGGCTGGAGTGACATCTTGGGGTGAGGCCTCGTGTAATCCATCCTATCCATACGTCTTCTCAAGAGTCAGTTCCTTCCACGCCTGGATCCTCGCACAATAAGGAACGCGACGACTCAATGTGGATTTCACTTCTCAAGATGTTTGCTTAGCATTCAACAGCAGAAAATGATAAACTGATAGCATCTATATTAAAGTTAAATGACAATAGCTTAGATAAATCTTCAACCTAAACCTTTGTTTACAGTTTGATTTATTCATCCAGGCTTTATCAGCTGTCTTTGGATGGTCTTTTTGGTAAGGTCTACGAAGTGTCTTCAAGACATTAGCGGATTGAATCCAATTCGTGACTAAGTTATATAATTATATAAGAGATTGTTTATCGGGCATACACGAACCAAGGGAACTTAACATTTATGCATGTATCCTCTTAGGTAGATATGATTTAATGGAGTCTGGGCCTCTAGATTGCACGGTGGCCGAGGAGCAAACCCTCACGTGCGGTCGTTCATCCGTGTATGGTAGGCTACAACTCTTTACATTTTACGACACCGTTAAAACGCGTTCGAACGGTGATAATAATTATAATAACTTCTTTTAACTCCGCCACTGTTCGCTTTCTGACAGTGCCAGTCCCAAGCCTGGATAAAGGAGGAGGGCGACGCTAATGGTCTTCGTTACCACACAGCTAGTCGTTAAAAAGGAAACACACACACATTGCTCTAACTGAAGTGTAATTTTACACTGCTCTTAGTGAAGTGAACTCCGCCACTACTCGTACTCTGAAGTGTAATTTCAGTCGCAAGCCTAGATAAAGGAGGATAAGTAGGCCTAAGTAAGCAAGAATGTTCTTTATTAAGCGAGCGCAAACGCTCAGCGCTTTACATACAAAGTCAGAAATAATTTATGTATAAAGAAAACGATAATTAGAAGAAAATTAAGTCAACTAGTAAACAGATGACTAACTGTACTACATCCTAGCTAAGAAGCCGCGCCTGGTTTAGTTAGGGAATCAAATCTAGGGAGAACACGGTTGTGTAAGCGTGGGCGCAGGTCATGACCAGTACAATTGACAGGGGGGGAGAAGGTCGTGGAGGGTGTGGCTAGTATTTTGTTAATGACGCCAATGATCTTTGTTATCACGCAGTGTCGTTAAACTGAAACTACTATTACTGCTCTTACTCTGCCATTGCCAGTCCCAAACCTGGATGAAGGAGGAGGGTGACGCTAATGATCTTTCACAGTGTCGTTAAACTGCAACTAGTGATACTGTCCCTATTGAATTGGACAATGTCTCCCGATGGGCTGCCGACTGTAACCTAAAGCTGAATCAAAAGAAAAGTAGTGAGATGTTGATCCGCCGCAAGAGGGCCGACCCTGGGAACCTAACTAACCTATGCGCCACCCAAGGCCTAACTAGGGTTACCAGCATGGTGATTTTAGGAGTTACCGTTTCCAACGATTTAGGATTCGAAGACCACATCCACCGAATATGCTGTCAGGCCCGACAATCTCTCTATGCCTTGCGGACTCTGGTCGCTCACGGCTTGCGAGGTTCGCTTCTTTTTGATATCGTGCGTTCCACTATCCTTGCACGGATGCTTTATGCCTCGTCTGTTTGGTAGGGTTTCGTGGGGCAGTGCGAAAGGAACAGGCTTCATACCTTGATACGTCGCCTCATTCGTTATTATTACCTTCCTGAGGACTGACCGTCCTTTGAACAGTTATGCATAAAGGCGGATTCCCGCCTTTTCTCTGCTGTTCTGACGGATAAAGGGCATCTGCTACATGCCTTGCTTCCTCGTTAAATAAACGTATTAAAAAAAAGCCTTGCTTCCTCCTGTTAAAACTCCGTTTATTCTCTCCGCCCCAGGGCCCATGTTCCAGTCATTCCCGCTGATAGCCTGATGTGAAGAACCTACATCACTAGAATGATATATAAGACTTGAATAAGATAGACTGGCTAATTAGATTATTGCGCCTACTATGACGTGTGTACTGCAAAAATACGGTTAGCAATGGTTTATCAAGGATATTCCTATTAACTTACTTGCCATAGTACTACTACCCTGGAGTATTTATAATGCAATGTATGCTGCGTGCTTTTGAGCTGTATAATTATGCCATACAAACAGTGAAAACTGTTCAAAATAATTTCTGTCGACTTATTCGTCACTACCTGACCAGTTGTAGTGTCAGTCCTAAGCCTCGAGAAAGGAGGAGAGCGACTCTAATCATCTTTGCTATGACACAGTATCGTTAAACAGCAACTAACCGACGAACACCGTACGGCCTTTGTTGTCATAAGATGTCGTTCAACTATAATGGATCCATTCATAGACTTTAATGCCATAGGAACAGTGAAACTGTTCAAAGTCATTACACACCTCTTTTAAATATGATACTCTCCATATAAATAAAAACCGAAGAGAGGTTGTGTATTAAGTTTTGGAATTACTATGTCTTGTATAATAATGGTTCCTCACGAACGTTGAGAACTGATCATAATAATTACATACCTCTTTTAAGTTTGATTCTCGCCCTATAAATACAAGCAAACGCGCAGTTGGATACAAAGTTTCACGATACCAACTTTTGATTGCTCTTGTATTACGCCTTGCAAACATTGAGAACTGATCAAAATAATTATACACCTCTTTTAAGTGTGATACTCGCCCTATAAGTAAAAGCAGCATTTAACCCTGGTTGGTAAGCTGAACTCAAAACGTCTTGTAGTGCAATGTCGGATCTTAGCTGAGAGTTTAGAAGTCTATTCTCTTTGTCTTAAGACGCGTCTTTTGCAGGTTCTTCGCATTGGGATCGCATCTGATTGGTATTACTGTGAGGGGTGCTTCATAAATCTGTACATACAATACAATACGATACAATATATGCAATGCATGCTGTTTTTTGTGTATTGGATGGAACTGATACTTAATAATGTTTGTAACATTATTTATTTTTAAAGATTATTTGAAAATCGGTTTGGATGTAATTTAATGTAGCCTATGGGATTCATTATTTGAGCTGATTTTATGGTAGATAGTACTGACATTAAATAATTTTAACATGGATATTATTCTTTAAGCCTCTTTGACAAAAAACAACAAAAACAATAATAATAATAAATAATTACAGTGGTTATTATTATCATTATCATTATCATAATCATAATCATCAGCATCATTATTATCATCAGCATCAAGATAATCATCAGTGGAGGCGCCAGGATTTCAGGTTGTGGGGAGGGGCTAAAGCTCCAAGACCTTCCCTTTTGTCCCTCCTACCTGTGATTTGCAGTGATTTCCCACTTTGGGGGGGACTGAGCCGCAGTTAGTGAAGGGCTAAACCCCCCCCCCCCCTATCCCTCTGGCGCCGCCACTGATAATCATCATCATTGTTATTGCTTCTACTAATGCTACTACTACTGTTACTACTACTACTACGACTACTATTATTATGACGACCATAAAGATAATTATATTCGTAATCATTATTACAGTTGTAACCAGTGATAACGTCGTTATAGTGCCAGTCCTGTCTTCCATCGATGGGGAGGGGATCCCACTCCACTAGACTCCCTCAAGGCATTCCGTCGAAGTCAATCCATCCACATCCCACCGCACCGGATGACCCACAGCGAGGCATTCTGGGCAGGCCGTGGTGTTGACTCCACCTGCCGACGGGGGTCCGAACAGCAGACCCCCTCCGTCGTTAACCGTGTTGTCCTTCAACACGAACAGGTCCTGGGCATCGGCGGCCAAACGTCGCCCGTGAACGTCGACCGCGTCCACCGTCCGCGGGCATCGCTCGCCGCCCGCGCGAGACGGGGAGACGGCGGGCCAGAGGCAGGAGGAGCCCGGCGGTCGAGCGCCGACGAGGGACGGGTGGCGATAGAGAGGGCAGTCGATGGGGCGATGGCGGTGCTGCGTCAGGGGGTCGGAGTCGTCAGGGGGTAGGGTGGGTCGGTCCGTGAGAGAAGGGTGTCGACGGGTGAAGAGGTTGAGAAGGTGGCGGCGGTGGTGGTCAGAGGAATGGCTGCTCAGCCCCTGGACGTTCATCCTGAAACGAACGGCAAAAACATTTATGCAGCGCCTGAGTTATATATGAATTCAGGATTTCTGTGGTGATTTGATATGAACGTCAAACTGTGCGTAACTGCGTATGTATTTATGTAGGTAAAAAATTTTATAAGGCGATTTATATATGTATGTGTACAGTGGCGTAACGAAGGGGGCAGAAGGGGCAGCCGCCCCCGGGCGCAGCACCAGAGGGGCACAAAATTAGCTTTCAGTGGTACACAGTACTATGGCAAGAACGATTAAAAGTCAACAAGAAAATTAAAAGGGGGCGCAGTCATCAACTCTTGCCCCTGGGCGCTGAAACCCTTCGTTACGCCACTGTACGTGTATATAATTATGTAGTTGATCGGTCATTTAATACCTCACTGTTAGCTTCACTAATCACTATACGAAGTTTGTGGCTGTGTTTTAAGTCAAGGCTTTGGCTGTGCAGTCACTACTTAAGACACGTGGAATGCTAATCTAGGTGACCACAGTTACGGGGATCTTCATCCCTTCTGGGACTCCTCTTGTCGCCACTCTTGATATCACGTGTTGGAATGTTTTGTGTCTTTTGCATCTTGGTCTCCTTTTCACCCGCAATGGCCTCTCTGCTATCTTTCACTCGTGGCCTTATGGTTGTCCCACGTATACGCTCTGCTACGGCTCATTCCTGGTGCTTTTCCCGTGTTGACCCTCTGCCTGGAACCTTCTTCGCCAGTCCCTTCGCCTTGAACTACTAGCCCTATCACCTTCTTAAAACTTACCTCTTTCAAATTATTGCTTACCCACGTAGCCTATCTCTGTCTCTTACGGACTGATCTTTTGGATATTGACCTGATTACTGCTTGGTTTTGGAGTGCCATCGGCTGATGCTTTGTGCATTAGACACCGGCGCAATAGAAGTTGCTAATTACTATTACAATTCCCTGTTCCGGAAACGCCTAAAGACTTTCTAGTTCGCGGACTCGGGCGCTGAAGCGGGTCGAGAGCGCTGCTGATTTGAGCGGCGCTATATAAATGTTCGATTACATTTACATTTGCAATTTCGTACTTACTCCCTTACTTACTTACTAACATAATTAATTAATTAATTAATTAATTAATTAATTAATTAATTAATTAATTAAAGTGACTGACTTCTTGAAGACGAATAGTCCAGTGACGAGAACGCAGACGCTGATTGTGGCTGACACGATGACAACGATCAAAGCCACAAACACTGAAAGATTCATGAAGCGCATTTTATTCACTCTCGTATTCGTAAACCGTTAATATCTAAAGCTAGGTGCAGGGCACAACCTTATTCACGAGCGCTGTCCAGAGACGTCGATTGGGGAGAGGTATTTATCACCTGATCCTGCTAAGTAGAAAGACATTACGAAGAAGATGAAGAAGAAGAAATAGATGGAGAAGGAAGGAGAGGGAGAAGGAGAAGGAGATGGAACGAGAAGAAGAAGGAAGAAGAAGTAGGAAGCAGAAAAAACATTTTCGGCCATGAGATGTTAAAATGAAGAATTAGAAATAAATTGTTTCTTAGCTACCTCTTTTAAGCATTTAACTCGTACTATAAATAGAGCAGAACTTTATTGCGTTACCATTCAAACGCCACGATTTTTATCAACAGCGTTAAGGTAAGGTCGACTATAATAACGGACATGGCAACCACAAGATGTCGATAACGTAACATAACATAACATAACATATAACATCACATAAACATAAACATGACGTAACATAACACAGTTCTGAAATCTGTAACTGAAACTCAAACTGAAAAGTTCTTAAACTAAAACTGAACAGTTCTGAAAACTGAAACTGAAACTAAACTTGAAATTTGAAAACTGAATTAATATTTCTGTTTGCTCCTCCCACTACTCACAATATAACATAAACATAACGTGACATAACATAGCGTAACACCAGTGAAAATTTGTAAAGGGCAACTTTAAGAAGAAACTCATCAGTAGCTCTCCTAACCAAGCAGGGAGGACACACAATCAAACAAATCAGACTTCAAACACTTGCGCAACAAGGAAGGTGACAGACTGATTGGCTCACTTCTGATTTTAAAAGGAAGACTATTCCAGGATACAGGGCCAACAATGAAAAAACCTCTGTGCTAGGTAGTGGACGACCTAGCCTAAGGAACGACAAGGATACCATATACAGCTCATAGAACGAGAATTCGTGACTTGAGGATTTAATATTCGTAAATATTCGTCAATATTAGGGCATTTTTAATATTCATAAATATTCCTAAGTATTCGTTGATGACGTCACTTTTTCCGTTTTGTTTACGAACTAATTTAAGACTACTAATTATAATTCAAGGACATGTACAGTGGTTTTGTAACTGTTCTTGTTCTATTGTCTAGTTTTTGGAACTGAATTGTGTACAATTAATCCCGGATTTTGAAGAATTAAGAATGAAAAGAAATAAAAAAAACCAATATTCGTTGGCCAGTTACAATATTCGTCAATATTCGTCAATTTCTACAAATCTTAATATTCGTAATATGCGCATACTCGTTCTATGATGCAGCTGATCGGAGGAATAGATGATGCAGAGAGACACAGAGATACTACCTCTCTCTGTGCGCATCCAATTCAAAGTTCTCATTCTCATGCTCAAATCTCAACTGGGTCTTGCTCCAAAATATCTTTGTCACCAAATTCTCCGCCCCCTCTCTGTCACGTCAAAGCGTCCTCTCAGATCCTTTGACCGGCTTGACCTTTTTGTTCCCCGTGTTAGGACCACAATGGCTCAATCCAGATCCTTTGAGTCCATAGGTCCTGTCTATGGAATCTACTTCCACCTTCTCTACGCTCTACAATACTCTCTGGTAGCATGTCTACCTCTTTCTCTCACCTTAAAATCTTCCTTTTTCCTCGGAGTACCTCGCACTGGGAGCGCTTCTGAAAGGCTTATGCTATGAGAAGCGCTTTATAACTGGTCAAATACAATACAATGCAATACACAAGGCTCTGAGATCATATGTTGAAGTTCCCACTAGGCAATCAAGCATGAGAGTTAGAATCTTAAACTCAATGCGTTGAGTTATTATTGTACAGATCTGTGAAAAAGTATGTGGACAGCACCGGAAGATCATGTTTTCTACATACACACATACATACATACATACATACATACATACATACATACATACATACAGCGAATCCATTATAGGGTCTCCTCCATTGTCTGGCACTGTGTTCTGGGCAGATCACTTGTCTATCTCCGGGAGCTCTTCACTTTAACCTCGGCATGCTCTGGTCGCCGATCTCTGCGCTCGGCCTCTAGAGGTGACTTCATAGTTCCGCATGCTCGCTCTGCTACTAGACAGCGTCGGGCTTTCTCGATCGTTGGTCCTTCTTTTTGGAATAGCCTCCCCTCAGACCTTCGTTCTCTCCCGCGAGACCTCTCTGATTCTTTCTATAGACTACTTAAGACCTTCCTCTTTGACCGGGCCTGGGTCGGGAGCGCCTCTGAGTAGTTATCTTGAAGGGGCGCTATATAAATTCCATAGATAGATAGATAGATAGATAGATAGATACATACGTACATATATATATACATATATACATACATACATACATACATACATATATGTATGTATGTATAGGCAGGGCACCATATATGTACATATATGCATACATACGTATACATACATACATACATACATACATACATACATACATACATACATACATGCATACATACATACGTACATATATATATATACATACATACATACATACATACATACATACATACATACATACATACATGCATACATACATACGTACATATATATATACATATATATATACATACATACATACATACATACATACATACATACATACAAGAAAATCGATTTTTTCCTACTATTTATATGCTGTCCACATACTTTTTCACAGTACTGTAATTGTAATTGTAATTGTAATTGTAATTGTAATTGTAATTGTAATTGTAATTGTAATTGTAATTGAACATTTGTATAGCGCCACTCAGAGATTCAGAGGCGGTCCCGACCCAGGACTCTAACAAATAAGATAGTCTTCAGGCGTTTCCGAGACAGAGGAAGAGAAAGACTGAGGAGCTCAAGACGCAATTCATGCGGAAGATGGTTCCAACTAGAGGGGCCGATTCTAGGTAGCCAGTGCTCATATATAGGCGGATATATGGACAAATTGTTGACAGTTGAATGCTCCGATCAGCTGAGCAGATGCATTTAAAACAGACTGTAAATTCGAGATAATAGAGGTGACTAATCCGAAGAAAATAGCATTGCCAAAGTCGATTCTAGAGGAGACAAAGGCGTTGATGGGTGCAGAGGCAGCTTTGCTTTTGTGGAGCAAGAGAGTTGACCCTCACTCACAGAAGTGCAGAATAATAAATAAAAATTGGCACTAAATCGTCAATAAAATTTCCTATCGACGTCAGCGGTCTTTGATGCCATGATATGATTGATCGGCCTATGGCTGCAACCGATTTGACCTTTAACCTGACCTGAATTGTGACCCGACCCATTACCTGAGTTCATCTTGAAGATGCTTCCAGGATGCATTAGAACAGTGGAAGAATGCGAGGCCACTGAAACAACAATAGGCCTAATGCTACGCAGTGTAACGTAACACATGGAACTGTAATGAACGAACGAACGAATGAACGAACGAACGAATGAACGAACGAACGAACGAATGAATGAATGAATAAATGCGGGAATAAACGAATGAACGAATGAATAAATGAATTAATTCATTAGTTAATCAATAAACGAAAGAATGAATGAATGAACGAGAAAATGATTTATTGACGAATGATTGAATCGAGGGCTGATTGATTGATTGTGAGTGATTGACTGAACGACTGACTGACTACCTGACGCACCGACTGAATAACTGACTGACTTATTCACTTATCCACTCACTCACTCACTCACTCACCCACTCACTCACCCACCCAAATCATAAACCGAATGACTGACTGACTGACTGACTGACTGACTGACTGACTGACTGACTGACTGACTGACTGACTGACACTGACTGACTGACTGACTCGCTCGCTCGCTCGCTCGCTCGCTCACTCACTCACTCACTCACCCACCCACCCACCCACCCACCCACCCACCCAAATCATAAACCCACTCACTCATTCACTCACTGACTCACGCTCAGTGTTTTCATTAAAAAATTCACCTGTTACTGAGCAGTTGTCATGGTGACCGATCCACTCGCGTCCGCGGCAGAAAAGTTGCCATGACGACGTGCCATGGCGACAGCCGACTTCAGCTGTTGATCGATCGGGCGAATATCGAACCCAGACGTTAGGACCAGAATCGAGATCAGGACACCCGATCACTAGGCAAAGAAACCACATACAGCGTAATGTAATGTCATAATAATGAACCCTTTACTTACCTATCTCTCTGTATTTATTGTGCGCTACTAAAAATTACAAAGCATCATCAGTCGATGAGGCTGAAGGACTTGCTCACACAGTAACCGTATCAGCGAAGGAGATTTGACCTTCGCCCACGACCACATTCTCTTCAGTGTCTTCACCCTACCAAACTCCGCCACTGTTCGCTTTCTGACAGTGCCAGTCCCAAGCCTGGATAAAGGAGGAGGGCGACGCTAATGATCTTTGTTATCACACAGTGTCGTTATACTGAAACTACTACTACTTCATCCTACCAGCCAGGGACGACCGGAACTTCACCCCCCCGGGTTTTACATGTACGTAAGAAGGCGCACTAACAATAGGATCAATCCGAGTCCTTCATCCCAGCTTAAATTTACCTATAATTTCATTATGAACTTACGGTGTATTCTTTTAACACGCTTACTTGTGGGCAATAAAAAAACCAGCTAGGAACAGAACTTAATGTTTGTAAACAAGCTGAGGCCATGTCAACTTGTGTTTGAATAAACGAACATTATTATTATTATTATTATTATTATTATTATTATTATTATTATTATTATTATTATTATTATTTTTTTTTTTTTTTTTTTTATGGTTTTTTGGAACGGTTTATCCCTCGGCAAGATCCGGCTGCATAAAAGAACCACGAAAAGCGATCGCGTTAAAGCGTTGTATAGCTACTGACAAACGCTGGAAGAGGTAGCTAGTTTCCTTTAAATCTCCGGTGGTTAGAGTTATGCGTTTCCCCAGCTCTTTGATGAAGTCCATGCCGGTGGTGTTTATAGGGCCCATGGTTTCGAACGCAACTGGCACGAAAAGGTGGGTTGACATCAGCTGACTATATTTTGCATTCTTCCTATTGGCCGCCTGCTCCGCCGCCGCGCCCGCCAACGCCGCCGTTGAGTGCAGATATGAGGGTGCTACGGTGTCCGTCACTGTGACGTCCCATAGAAGGCTGCGTCCGCCTCGCCAGGGAATAAGCGTTAGACCATCCGGGCGCTTTCCATCCGTTCTTGACATTCCAGGAGGTTCTTTGATATTAGGGACGCCGGCACGCGAGAGGGCGCGGCTGATGAGGTCGTTCAAGATTGCGTGTCTGGCGAGCCTACCCGGTCCGAGTCCGCAGGACAGCCCGTGCGATCCATTGGCCGTCACCATCGCCCCGCATGGACAGATGTGCGGTTCACAGGTCGTCGCTCCCAAGCGCAGGCACACCGCGATTCTTATTGCCTCATCGTCCATCCGCAACCCGCAGGACGACAGCGGCAGCGCGAGCAGCCAGTCACCTGCGTGCGCCGCAGCCACCGCCCCGAGTCTGGCCTGATGATATGCGTCTTCGCATCCAGCAAAACGTGACATCGCTTCTCTTCGGATGAGGGGACCGTCCCACTGCGACTGTTTCTTCGATCCCTCTCCCTCCGGTAGCGAGCCTTGACTCTCCTCCTTCCACCTAAGCGCTAGCATCTCCACCACCTCGTCGTTATCTGAGTGACTTGCTCCTAGCATGGAGGACTGGAGCGTGCGGGTGCCTGCAGCAGACGCCAAAAAGGCAGGTAGTGCAAGCGAGGCAGCCCGTCGAATACCAAGTCCCCGAGCTTGATTGGCAGTGACGCCTGGATCCATTGGTTGTCAGTCATGTCGATGTTCAGTATGGATCCTAGACCGTCCCTCAGCAAAGCGTCGTATTTGTCGATCAGTGTGTGGTCCATGCACGGGCAGCATCTTAAGGTGTGTAGGAGTTTCTGGGAGCTCATCGAGCTCCTGAGCAAGATGAGAGCGTCGTGTTTTGCGACTTTTGACAGTCTGTCGATTGCGGTTGCTAATTCTGCGCACCGAATTTCCAGGCATGAGGTGAGTGCTTCCTCGGTGGACAGAGGGGCGCCAAGTAGGCATGCCGCGTCAGGCTCGAATTTGGAAAATTCTCGAAAGATTGCCGGAGGCTCTTGTCCTGTTGAGTTGACGATGAGCTCACATTTGGCGTGATTGAGCTGCATGCCCAATAGTCCGCTCTATTATTATTATTATTATTATTATTATTATTATTATTATTATTATTATTATTATTATTATTATTATTATTATTATTATTATTATTATTATTATTATTATTATTATTATTATTATATTTTTTAATTTTTTTACCCGAGGTATTATTATTGTTATTATTATTATTATTATTATTATTATTATTATTATTTTATTAGTTAGTAACTTCTGTTACACCGGTGTCTATTGTGCCAGCCATTAGATGATGGCATACATAATAGAATAGATTAGATTAGAATAGAATGGAATAGAATTGAATAGAATTGAATAGAATAGAATAGAATAGAATAGAATAGAATAAATATAATTGAATTGAATAGAATACAATAGAATGGAGTTCAACGTCCCTGAGAGAAACAAGATGTCGCTAAGCGCTGGATAATGAGTGATCCCACAACACACCTTTAAAAAGTTTAAGACGATGTCATAATTAACTGCGTTTATGAATGCTTTTTAGATAATTTCGCATATAGTTGCATGTAGGTACAACGTGACGTTAACGGCCGCAAGATGTCGTAAACTACAATAAATACATTAGAATTTAACGTCCAAATTAGACACCTTTAAAACGTGTCTTATCGGAGTCATATATTCAATCACCAACTGTGAAACACATCTTGGAAGATCGCATGTCTTTATCATAATTATTTTCGATTTATTTTGTCACTACTAAGACTATGAACCCATTAAGCTTTTGAAATTATACGCGAGCAAACCAATGACGAATTGGAACGAATGATCTGCAACCAAGAAAGTAAACTGATATACAATTAATTTTTCAATGACGTCAAGCAGCCATAAGATGTCGTTAAACTTCGTGGAATAATAATAAATAGTACCTGTGGTAGTGCAAGTCCCAACCCTCGAGAATGAAGGAGGGCAACGCTAATCATCTTTATTTTGACATAGTGTCGTTAAGCAGTAGCTAACCAACCAATTACTACTACTCACTGTCTTCTAGATAGGTTAGGCAAGGTCGACGTCTAAGGCTCTAGCAGCTACAAAGTCGTTAAACACTGGAAACAACCAATCACAATTATTATCATTTGGTATCATACAATCATAAATCAAGCCGCACTATGCCATACGAAGGTAAGAACTGTTCAAAATAATTACACACCTGTTTTAAGTGTATTATTCGCCCTATAAGTGACAGAAGAGGAGCGGTTTTTGTGTATTAAATTCCGCCGTGTCATATCCGGGTCTTAGTGCCCCCGCCAGTCCCAAACGTAATGGAAGGAGGGTGACGCTAATGATCTTTGTTATCAAACAGCGTCGTTAAACTGAAACTACTACTACTACTACTACTACTACTACTACTACTACTACTACTACTACTACTACTACTACTACTACTACTACTACTCGTACAGTACTCTGGTAGTATAATAATATTTTCGTTTATTCAGACAATCCGGTTGACAAACCGCAACCGGTTACAGTGTACAATTACGCAGTTGAAACAATTCACAAGAACACAAATGACAGAAGACATAAATCTTAACTACTAACAGAGCAGACAGCCTGCAATACGCGGCGCCAATGGCAGCCTACAAAGCATGTCTACCCTACGGGGCTCGAACTCGGTACCTCTCGCTCTCCGTGCCAGATGTTAACCAAAGCGCTATAGTGTCAATCCCAAGCTTAGAAGAAGGAGGAGGATGAAGCTAATCATGTTTGGTATGACAGTGTCGTTAAGCAGCAATAACCAATAACCTAAGGTTAAACACTGGATAATAAATGTTTCTATAACACGCCTTTAAAAAGGTTTTAAGCACTCGTATATTTATCTGCGTTTATTATAATCTTTACGTTTACTCGATTCAACAGGGAGCACTGTGTAGAATCTTTGCTACCGACGTCAACGGCTTTGGATGCCATAAGAATTTGTGAAATTGTTGGATCCAAAGGGGACTCAGCAAACACCATTTTGCGTTTGACGATGTTTATTGAAAGAATGGTTATAATAAACTTGATGTTTGTGGCCATGGAGACCATATTTGTAGTTAGATAATGAGTAGTTCCAGCCTGAATGCATGTTGAGCTTCATTTTGACATTTTTAAAAAGCGTCTAATCGAAGCCTTAACCCTAGGGCTACCAAGCTTTTTTTGTAACACGGACTAGGGGGGGGGTGGTTACCACCCCCTGGATTTCGTGTTTGGTTTTACATATCATAACTTGTAATATAGCATTGGATTCAGCATTCATTTCTGCACAGAATGGTATATTTAGTTGTACATTATGTGAATGCACCTCGAAATTACATAGCTTTTAACAAAAGGAACCCATTAATTAGCAATATTGTATATTATTGCGTACATTTTGTACTTTTTGGATAAACAAATATAAGATTATGTGTGTTTTGAAACTAATCTATGTATAAAAGATACACAAAATCATCCCTACACATGTTTATATAGTATAAATGTACATCCATACATATATATCCATACATATATATCGGTTTACGTTGTAATGCTGTATTCAGCCATTTTCACACAGATTACGCGTATTATTATTTATTTTGATCACTTCCGGTATTCAAAAGACAAAGATGTAGGTATGCAAATGAAGCCCTTCATTCCCTCTAAAGAATGGTATCTTTGTTTCTCTTCCAGGAAGACAAATGAATACGCTACAGACAAAAAACTAAGGGGGGAGTCCTTCCATTCAGCCATTTTTCACGCATATTACACGTATTATTATTTATTTTGAGCACTTCCGGTTGTCTCAGGTCAACTCAGTGACCATAGCAATGTAGCCCCACATTCCCTCTATAGAATGGTATAATTTGTGTCTCTTAATATTAAATGACGGATAAGATATAGTCGAAAATCTAGGGGGTGGTATCCACCCCTGGTACCTCGGGTATATTGGGTATAACTTTTGAACGGTGTGAGATATCATCTCACATTTTACCTCAAAACGTGTGTAAATGAACCCCCTACAGCTACCTAAAAGGTCAATTTTTTATTCCATACGGAAAAACTTTGAAATGACAAAAACCTAGGGGGGGTGGCAACCACCCCCCCTTGGTAGCCCGAGGGTTAATGATGAAAAATTGCAATTAATCAACCATTTCAGAACTTGGCTGCATTAAATAAGCTATAGCTTTACGTTAACGGCCGCAACAGGTCGTAAAACTATGATAAATACTAGTAAAAATTCTTTGTTAAAATTAGACATCTTTCAAGCGCATTCATTCAAAGCTATATATTCAGTATAAATTAAATATTATTCAATGTCATGTTATGTGATGAATGGCAGAAAGCAAGTATTATAGTGATCACAATGGTCAACATTATAAGTATATTTGTCCAGTATCATGGACACAAACATCAAATTTCTTGATATTAGTTTATAGAAAGAAGGAAGTTCAAATTTCAAAAGTAAGATTACGAAAAGTAAATCTTAATGAAAAATGGTCTTTGTAATATATGTAAAGTCAGAGAAAGCCTATATAAATAATTTCTAACTTGCTAAAATGACAATGTCTGTAACATATTAAGAGCTAAATGTGTTTTAAATGAGCTCTAGATAAGTAAGGTAAGGTCGACATCAGAGGCTTTGGCAGCTATTATAGGCCTAAGACGTCGTCGAACGTTGATAACTATTATAATAATGCTCCAATTTAGACACCTCCAAATAGCTAGCAACCATTATATATTTGACATTAATTTGTGAATTGTAATATAGCAATTGAATTGGTTTGTTTATGGTGAGAAATGTATGGTTTTCTAATTTGAATGTGTTTTTTTATTGGATAGAACTGATGCTTAACAATGTTTTTAATATTCTTGGTCTTTAGTTATTACTTAAAACTAGTTTGAAAATGTTTATGTATAGGATTCATTTTGAGTTAATTGTAATTGATAAAATCAACATTTAATAATATTGATGCTTTGATTGTCATGTTGATATTGATTATTGAATCTGTTTGTACTATTCTTGATGGACTAAGAATATTGAACATTGATTGATTGTAAATGTAAAATTGATAGCTTGATGTTAATTTAGAGAGATAGATGTGATGCTCTGCAAATATTGTAATTAGGAATAAGAATTAAGTTAGATTAAAATTGAGGAGAAAACAGTTATTAATAGAGCCTATATGGTCGCCAAAAAAATTAATGAAAAGCCTGTACGGCTAGAAGATTAATTTTGTTTCTTTTTAATATCAAAAAAGAAGGAAAAAAAGGAGAAAAAAAAGAACAACCACCTGTCAAATTTCATCGTTGCAACTTCCTGTCAGAAAAGAAGCAAAGATAAGAAAAGAGAAAGAATTCTGATGAAAAACATTATTCGAAAATGAACTTAAATACGTCAAAAACTTTAAAGTCGTCAATATCCTGTCAGAAATAGAATCCAAGACGGAAAAAAGATAAAGAAAACTGATGAAAACACTACACGAAAATGAACTGAAATGCATCAAAAACTTTAAAGACGTCAACGGCCTTTGTTGCTAAAAGATGTCATTAAACATTGGATAAATAAATAAATAATTGTAATCGTAATATCTTGTTTCAACGATCATTTACGTTCAGTGAGGTTGACGTTAACTGTCATAGTAGCCATAACATGCCGTTAATTATATGTAGTTTCTGTTTAACAACGCTCCCTGCCTCGCAACGCATCTCCGATGGTGGTGCACCATCCTACCTGTACGACCTCTGTCGCCCGGTATCTGATATAGCCTCCCGTCGAATTCTATGTTCTTCGGCTAAGGGAAGCTCCTGGTCCCTCGGGCCCACCTCTTCGGCCAGACTGCGTCGAGTCTTCATTGTTAGGCCCTCCAATAGGAATGGGCTCCCTCTCATACTACACTTACTGCCCCTGAGCAATCTGCCTGCTTTTTTAAAACCAACTTCGCAAGTCCTTTCTGTGTATCCGTGGCTGGGGTGGGTGCAACTCTGAGTAGGCTTCTTGAGGGGGCGCTAAGCAAATTTCCGGAATGAATGAATGTATGCATGACGCTATGTTTTAACAAAGATGATTAACATCGGAATTCTAGGAGTGCGTTTGAAAACGCCATCTGTATAGAACAATTATAGGGCAGAATAGAAGTTACAGAACACAGTAGAACTGACAAGAACAGATTTGAACAGACTAAGTAAGTGAGTAAGTATGTTCTTTAATGTAAACAGCTGCCAAACAGCGCTCTGGTGAACAAGCATCAGCAATATAAGTTCACATAAAGATCAAAATCTATCTAACTAACCAGAATAATGGAGAGATAATACATCAAAATAGAACGGGGTACGTTTGGAGGGGCATCTGAATTGCCTGCCCCATCCCTTCGCCCACCCTCCCAATCCACCCATCAGTCCCCCACGTACTACGTCTGTCATCCTATTCACCCTCACGACGCTCGAAGTACGTGCCGTATCTAGCAGGGCGTATATCGTTGTCAAGTGCGCCGGAAATTGGCATCGATTGGAATGCAAAGGGAAAGAGGGAAGAAAGCGAGCGAAGACAGAGAGGGAACAAAAAGAGGGAAGATGGAGAGGGAAGGAAGAGAATTGAATGAAGAGGGAAAGATGACAAGACTAAGAGGGAAGCGTCGGCGAATTCTCAAGATAAGAGGCAAACTGTCTTTGATTTTTTGATTAGATATTAATTAAAGAGAAAGCACCGCAGCGTTGTCGATTTTGCTTTGATAGCTATAGTTACCAAAATATCGGTGAATTCAGATGCATATTGATGTAGGCCTATGATCAATTCAACGATGAATTTAGCCAATTTTTATGTATATTGTACGCTTATTAGATAAACAATTTTAATGTAAACTGTATATACTTAGACAAGCATTTTAACTGTGTATTGTTTATCATAGATAGATAGACGAATAGATAGATAGATAGATAGATAGATAGATAGATAGATAGATAGATAGATAGATAGACAGACAGACAGACAGACAGACAGACAGACAGACAGACAGACAGACAGACAGACAGACAGACAGACAGACAGACAGATAGATAGATAGATAGATAGATAGACTGAGATGGATGGTGAGGCAGAGATGTCCATAGACAGACAGACATACACACATACGTACATACATACATACACACACAGATACTTACATACATACATACATACATACATACATACATACATACATGCATACATACATACATACATACATACATACATACATACATACATACACCCACAGATACTTACATACATACATACATACATACATACATACATACATACATACATACATACATACATACATACATACATACATACATACATACGTACATACATACATACATACATACATACATACATACATACATACATACATACATACATACATACATACATACATACATACATACATACAGACAGACACACAGACACACAGAGAGACAGAGAGATCAAAAGACGCAGACAAAGACACATACAGAGAGCATCCATGGATCCATTTCTGCTGCAGAGACAGAGATAGCGACCGACCCAATATATCCACTGTCACCATCGGCCAATAAATCACCATTTTACGTCATCCCATAGATCTAAGAAGCGCCCGACTTGGGTGGTCCGCGAAGCACGTGCTGGGTGGTCTACGCAGAGACAGACAGGGACAAGCAGAGGGACAGAGACACAGACAGAGACAGACAGGCAGTGCAACTGATGTTGGTGACCGAGGCGACAAATTATAGTCTATATAAATGAGCATGTATGTATTGGCCTATTTATGTATGTATATGGGTGTATGTATGTGCTTGTATATTTATGTATGTATGTGTATGAATTTGTGTATGTGCATAAGCACGTATGCGTGTAATAATAGTACTATAGTCTCTAATACTATAACTGCATAATCATGCATTGATGTTACTTGTTGCGTCTTGACAGCAAGTTATGAAATAAACGAAAATACAATACAATAACAATGTATATATGTATGTATGTATGTATGTATGTATGTGCACGTATGTTTATGTATGTATGTATGTGTTTGTATGTACGTATGTATGTGTGTAGGTATGTATATGTGTGTGTATGTATGTATGCATGTGCGCAGGTACGTATGTATGCATGTATGTAAGTGTGTGTATGTTAATGTATGCATGTATGTGTTTGTATGTATTTGTGTATGTGCGCTTGTATGTATGTATGTATGTATGTATGTATGTGTGTGTGTGTATGCATGTATGTATGTAGGTATTTATGTATGTATTTATGGAGAGGATAGGCAGAGCAACAGGCACAGAGAAGCAGAGACACAGATACAGCCACACAGAGCCAGCCATCTAGTGACGGAGGCGAGAACTGATCGTTTATATAAATGTCACCCGGACATGACGCAGGATTTTCTCGGACGCCTCCGGTCGTAAAACGGAAATACCGCTCTTCTTCTTTACTCGTGGTCGCCGGGGAACCAGTCTTGCGCTGCGTATACAAGGAACCAGCGTCGACCCGGATCCACGTGGTTTAGGCAATCGCTCTCCAAGTAATCCTACTACTAAAGATATATCGCGCCCTTGTGAGGTTTCTGACTGGCGCTATACAAATAGAATGATACATGTATGCCTACATACTTACAAACATTCACTTTATTCGTACATTTATAGATACATAGATACATGCTTAAGCACGTATAAATTCACACATGCAGACAGACATACAGAAAGACAGACGAACAGACAGGCAGACATACAGACGAACAGGCAGACGAACAGGCAGACGAACAGGCGGACAGACAGATACGCATGTGCATACATACATTGCGTACAACGCTATGTGCATGTTTACGTCTGTGTGACGTGTTTTCCTTTGACCACCCTCTTTTGGTCAATATTGTATTGTATTGTATCTAAAGATTTATATAGCGCCTCTCTCAGAATAACTATTCAGAAGCGCTCTCAGCACGAAAACCCCGGGGGAAAAGAAACGTCTTTAAAGAACGAGAGACCAAGGAGGAAAAACTAGTCATTAGTTTAGCCCTTAATAAGGGGGGTAAGGTTATTCCAGGGAGAGGGACCAACCACAGGAAATGCCCGGCGTTGAGCCAAGGCAGTCCTAGTCCTAGGAACAAAAAGATCTAGCCAATCAGCAGAGTGCAAGGAACGAGATGAGGTCGCAGATAACGGCTTTCGCATGTAGTCAGAAAGATACTTTGGGGCACTGCTCAGCTCACTGCTCAATAGGCTGGGATATGCGTGTGTGCGGGAATCAATTAGTTGTGGCCTTGTCCGAGTTATGTGAGCACACCGTTGGCTTAATCGTGGACCCTGTTCCCTTATTGAAAGGCAACACCAACCAGAGTTTCTGAAAGACACTGAAAAGTGTTATATTAATTGTCTCGATACCTGCATACTTACTTACTCAGCGTGTATTTTATGTTTCATGAGATATTTTAATTATTACCAATTCATAATTTCCAGATTGGTCAAGCATTATAATAGACCTTTTTCAATTTATCCAATGTTTAATGACATCTTTTAGCGACAAAGGCCGTTGACGTCTTTAAAGTTTTTGATGCATTTCAGTTCATTTTCGTGTAGTGTTTTCATCAGTTTTCTTTCTTTTTTCCGTCTTGGATTCTATTTCTGATAGGATATTGACGACTTTAAAGTTTTTGACGTATTTAAGTTCATTTTCGAATAATGTTTTTCATCAGTATTCTTTCTCTTTTCTTGTCTTTGTTTCTTTTCTGACAGGATGTTGCAACGATGAAATTTGACAGGTGGTTGTTCTTATTTTCTCCTTTTTTCCTTCTTTTTAGCGGTCCTCTAGCGACTCCAGTTCGAGTTATAATTATAATAGACACACGCGTCTGCTTTTACTTATAGAGCGAATATATCACTCTTAAAAGAGGTGCGTAATTATGTTGAACAGTTATCACCGTTTATTAACAATGACGCAGTTTGTCGCATGCGATTTTTTGTCGAATTTTCAATGTGTTATTTAATAATAATAATAATAATAATAATAATAATAATAATAATAATAATAATAATAATAATAATAATAATAATAATAATAATAATAATAATAATATAATAATAATCTTTTTGTAATTAAGCGCCTGACAAACGCACTGTGCTGTACATTTACATGTTATGCAATTTAAATCTTAACTACTAACAAAACAGACAGCCTGCAATACACGGCGCTAATGGCAGCCTACAAAGCATATCCGCCCTACGGGACTCGAACTCGGTACCTCTCGCTCTCCACTCCAGCGTGTTATCCAATGCGCTATCGGGCCACGAGAAAAGAAGAACTTCTTTGCCGGAACATTTATAAACAGTTACTTCTTCAACAAGTATTTCCTGGTAGAAGGGTATCTGATCTATAATTCTTGAACTACCTATAATTAATAGGCTATTGGGTTTCGAGTTTATATAGCTTCGCATGAACATATCTTAAAGGTGTCTAAAATAGCGCTATTACACTGGACAACAGAGGTTTTGCTTCCTGAAAACGGTTGAGTGTACCTTATGTATTTCTGGCTGCTGATCACGAAAATGACCTTGAAAATTTCCTATCACGTAGAGATTTTTTATATAGCCCATTTTTGGAATTTCCTTTCACATTTTAGTCTCCTTATTTGCTGCCCACAAGGTAAGGTGTTTTGTGTATTTCAGGCATGCCTGGACATGCACTCAGTGCATGTTGCACAACGTTCAATGTAAATGTAAGGCTTAGGCATGCCTGGGCATGCCCAGCATGCTTAGTCATGAAGGATGTTGGCAGGACAGGCTATAAAAGGAGGCTACATATACAGACGCGTTGATGTCAGTTTGTACGTATGTTGATGATCAACGGGCATAAATAGCATGGAACATACTTATGAATAAATATATGTGGGTTCACCATTATGGCAATATATTCTTTGTTTTCAAACGTTAGAGTAGCAAGTTGAGCGAAATGTAACGTAGGCCTATATGCGTCAACAGCCGTTGTGTTACAACTACGGCGAGTTCACTTAAAAATCTCAAAAGAAGACGATGACTTCCTTG
This sequence comes from Aporrectodea caliginosa, assembly GCA_020284085.1. Classification (NCBI taxonomy): domain Eukaryota; kingdom Metazoa; phylum Annelida; class Clitellata; order Crassiclitellata; family Lumbricidae; genus Aporrectodea; species Aporrectodea caliginosa. The sequence continues at coordinate 121,512 of JACEVL010000463.1, forward strand.
TTAAGAAAGCATATGAACTGTACTTTGGACATAAAGTTGGCGATCAGGATAAAGGTGGGTACCTAAAATTTGTTGCACATCTTGCGCAGTCAATCTCAGAGCATGAGTTACTGGCAATCGGCCGTCTATGCCGTTTGCTATTCCAATGATATGAAGGGAGCAAAAAAATCATGTTTCAAACTGTTATTTCTTTTTGACAAATGTTTTTGGCCAGTCCTCCAAAAGCAAGAAACCAATAATTATTGAATATCCTAATCTTCCATCGGCACTGAGACCACTACCACATGATGACAGCCTTCCTTTAGGTCTACCCAATCCACGGGCTGATTTTACCATCGGTGACATTGGTGAAAATGTGAAAAAGAGAGCAGAAGACTGTATTGATCCTGATATCCAACCACTGCAATGCCGTGAGCCTCATTTGATAACTCAACCTGAGCTAAAAATTTAATAACCTTGTCAGGGACAGAAATTCGTGAAAGGATCAAGCGGAATTGCTGTGCTATCAGATTCAGGGCTGGAATCTATTGGCACAAGGAACTAATAATATAAACTGTTACTGTCATCTATCCAGTCAGTAGGCACAAATTTTAGCTGCGTGGTGATTTGAAATTTGTAGCACTTCTTCAGCTTCTTGTTGGATGCAGCTAGGATATACGAAGTATTGTTGTTACATTTGTGAGTGGGCCAATCATGCTAAAGTTTCCCGCTACCCACTGGCCACGTCGAAAAACATTTGGTACTACGCCAAAGGAAAGTTTATCATGAACCACTTGTTGAACCCAGTAAGATTTTCTTGCCACCTCCTCACATCAAGCTTGGACTAGTGAAGAACTTTGTCAAGGCATTGAACAAAGAGGGGAAGGGGTTCAAAAATCTTAAGAGACAAGTTTCCTCGCATAAGTGAAGCCAAGACATAAGAAAGGCATATTTCCTGGTCCACAGATAAGAGAACTGATGAATGACAGTCGCTTTGACGAACTCCTGAATAAAATTGAGTTAATTGAGTGGCAGTCTTTAAAGGACGTTAACTTTCTCGGCAATAACAGATCAGCAAATTATATTCAGTTGGTTGAAAAGATACTTCACGCATCGCATCTGATGGTTGTTACTAAAATGCAATTCTTTAATTCCTGTCTGGATTTTTTCCAGCAAATCTTTGTGATGTCAGCGATTAACATGGCGAACATCAGGACATTGCCACAATGGAGAAACGACTCCAGGGTGTGTGGAGCATTAGAATGCTAGCTGATGACTGTTTGACATTGATAAGAGAGGCTTCTGATCAGTGGCGGCGCCAGGGGGGGGGGGGGGCTTAGCCCCCCCTAACTGCGGCTCAGCCCCCAAAGAAAAAGTGGGAAATCTCTGTCAATGCTTACTTCATAATAAGCCAACTGAACAGTGACCAACGGCAACGAAATCATCAACTATCTCAGGCAGTGAGGCAATTATATTACTTGATTATGATGGACAGGGTCACAGACTCACAGGGCCTATTTTAATCTTTAGCGATTACATTCTTACTTACCTTACGGTTTCAGTTGCGTGCAACGACCTCTTATAATTATTATGGTTGCTTCAGTGCGTGACTGACTCACTTCCGTAGGAAAAGCAAAAGGGCCTAATAGCGGGAAACAGATTAATGCGATCAATATTTAATTAATAAATAATTGAAATTTTTGCGAGAATTTCGTTTATTTTCGTTCGCCAAACGACGCTAAGTCTGAGTAATATGTCCAGTGTGCCTCCACTGAAGAAATTTCGCCAAATCAAAGGGCAAACTGTACTCGACTTCAGCAAAGCAAACTCAAGTGCAGGTAATAATGCCTAGGATTAATGCTTTCATGGCGTAAGGTGGCATTTTTGCCCTGCCATAGCACCATTGCACCAAATAACTTGCATGCTGTTAACGTGCATTTTAATTAGTATGAATGTTGTTGAATTGTTAACCAGATTTAAAAAGAAAGATTATTAGTATTAAGTTAACTGCAATAGCTGATGATCCAATAGTACGCCTATACCGGTTGCGCGAGTGACGACTAGGCATGTACGGTGTCTTATTTCTAACTGCCATTGTTGGGGTATTTAAAGAATAGTAAATAGTACCAGTAGAAAGTGCTGTATTGTCATTGCAATTTTGGTTCTAACAAAAGCTGAAGAACTTATTACTTTATGGTGACCTAAAATGAAGTTACTCCATATTTTACAGTTTTTAAGTTGTGCTTTACCAATTAATAACACTGGTCTGCGCTTACAACTGGTGGCGTGTGTATTTGAAAAACGGCATAATGCTTTATCAACATTCAGAAATCTAATGTCACAGTTTATGTGACTTTTACATGCAGCGACGCATACTAAAAATTTCTCAAATCAAATGTTACATTTTAATCAATTGTTTGCTTGCAGTAAACGTGTTGCAGACATTTGGAAGAAAAGTTTGTCTGCCATGCACATGAATGCTGTTGATAGTTTAAGTCTGCATGTTGGAGAGTTTCTGGGAAAGTTGTTGAAGAGGCGTTCTTTGAGTATCTAACTGCCGACTACACATGAAAATTGAGTATGCCCAGTTAATTATTTTCTTGGGGTTTCTACTATAGATTTACGAAGTTTTCCTTAAGTTTCTTTCAAAAACTGTTTGTTATATTTTTATTTTTCTAGAATTTCCAAGTGTTGCCATGGATAATAATTCTTAAGTAAAGTGTTTTCAACTTCATGATGTTGATGTTTTAATGGGTTTGGTGTAGTATTGCATGATGGCTTTATTCCAACATGAAGTATTTCAGACACAAAAAGTGTGATTGGGAATGTGATCCATCTGTTAGGAATGTTACTGAATTACATGGCAAGAGATTTTGTATAATGTATATAAGAATAGAAAAATGGATGTTTTAAGTTTGTCATCATGCTGTTTGTACAGGAGGCATAGTTGCAGTTCAAATAAATTCATGTTTGAAAGTTTTCCTGTAGCAAAATGCTGTAATAACTTGCTAGGGATTTCATGTTGCTTATGTACATTAAATTTGTGCTTTACAAGGAAATAAACATTGGATTCAACGTGTTTATTGTATAGTTTTCAATCAATCTAAGTCGAGAATAGTAAAACTTGCAAGAACCTGTTTCAAATAAATGCCCAGTAACAGCTGTAAGGGTCTATGAAAGAAGTAATTTGGGAACATCTTAAAGATTTTCTTGTGATAGAACTCAAACTTCTGTACAGTATATTGATTCCATTGTCTGCAGGTTTTGTGTTGGGTATAGAAGAGGGAAGAGATGGAGGCATAGGCGCAACCACCCTGTGGGACGCGTCCCCCCAAATTTCGGGCAGGCTGGGACGGTCCCCCCAACTTTTGAAAATTTTGAGGTAAACAAGAGCCCAAAATGCACTCCATTTGGTATTAAATGCTCAAAATTGCGTCGTCGTCTGGGGCTCCGCCCCAGACCCAGTTGGCGGAGCTTACGACGCTCCCCCGTATCCCTATAGTCGTTAGGGGCTTCTTGCTTTCCGCAATCGCGGCTGTGCATGCACCTTCCGCACTCGCAATTTCCCCCACTCGAACGTTCTAGTAGGTCCGTCCCCTAACAAATCGCTGGACCTGGTCGATAGAATACAGAGTAAGGCTAAAGCCTCTAAACTCAACTGAGTCTATAAGAATTCAGTGCAGGATGTTGCTGTATAATTTCGCTCTAAACCTGTAGCCTACTTATCACGCTTTAAAATTCGACTAAGGCTCGCGATAGAAGCCTAGGAGGACATTTCAATTTTTACTTCTGAGACTGCGAGTGGTATTCTTCTAAAACAAACCTAAAATCTCAGTTTATGCATATAATAAAGTCATTTTTTCACATATCTAGATGGTTTAGGTACTTTTATATCGAAATCATCGGTGAAAAATTTGAGGTAAATTAGAGCCCAAAATGTACTGCATTTGGCATGAAATGCTCAAAATTGCGTTGGCTTCTGGAGCTCTGCCCCAGACCCCGATGGGGAGCTTACGACGCTCCCCCATACCCCCTAGTCGTTAGGGGCTTCTTGCCTTCGGCAATCGCAGCTTCGCGCCTTCGGCGCTCGCAATCCCCCCTCAGACATTCTAGTAGGTCCCCCCCAACTTCTGGACCGTGGTTGCACCTCTGGATGGAGGTACAGGAAGGGGAAAAGAGGGAGGGGAGAAAAGGAAGGGCTTAGGGCTACAGCCCCCCCCAAACCCGAAATCCTGGCGCCGCCACTGCTTCTGATATTGAATACAAACGCAAATCAGCGGCTGTTCAGTTTTAAAATGTCCAAAAAATAAATAACAGTACATTGTAAATGTATGCACTAAGTAGGCCTAAATGTCTGGGCATTTCTTTCAAAATCTTGCAAACCATTTTTCTCAAAAACCTTACGCGATACAAACATTCTGAGAACACCAATGGATTCAGCGTGCCAAAATCTATATAAAACAGCTAAAGTTTTTAGGAAGCCAAAAGAGCTGTAATATGCCAAAATAAATCTTTGTCGGCGGCAACGGCCTATGTTGTCATAAGCTGCCGTTAAACTGTGGATCCATAGGAAGCAAAAAAAAGTTAAAATTTGTTGTCCAGTGTTATCAATGCGCTTCCAGGGTTATTTCTGATGTTTCTAGGTCTGCTTTAGTTGCTAGAGGGTTGTTTCTTAGTTCCGCCAAACCACTTCCATCGCCCTCTTGCGTCCAATTTCTCCTCAGACAAACTTTTCCATTTTCCAGCCATTTCCTATCGTTCTCTAGGGGTGGAAGGGCTTCTTCCTTTAAAAATCCCGGTGGCCTTCCACTTCCATTCTTCCATTCTGCATCGTTGAAAACGCAACATCGAATTGACCAATCGGGCGGTTACTCGTCTCGTTACGTCACAGTGCCCATCAACCAATCAGGCGCCAGCGCGTCTAATGACTCAAGAGCGTATTATGAGAGAGGGGCAAATCGGGCTTCCCCCATCATTTTAATTTTGGGCCACACCAAGGGGTTGTACGCCTACAGTCCGAAGCTTTTCGGGGCCAAGGTTGCCTGCAACACTTTCAAAGTATAACTCCGTTCTATAATGCAAACACTGTTTCTATGTCAACGGCTTTAGTTGTCATAAGTTCTCAGTTTCACCAACTGTTGAAGACTGCATTCTTCCGTATGGCCTGGGTCGGGAGCGCTTCTGAGTAGGGATCTTGAAGGGGCGCTATACAAATTCAGATTGATTGATTGATTGATAAGATGTCGTTACACTCTGGATCCGATCCAATCAGTTCTGTGTTATGCCATACGCACGGTTAGAACTGCTCCAAATAATTGCACACCTATTTTAAGCGTGATATTCACCCTATAAGTTAAGGAAGAGCGGTTCTAGAATCAATAATACAAAATGAGCCATGTCCACGTCAGCGGCCATTGTTGTCATAAGATGTCGCTAAACTCATGATGCATTCATCCTATCCATGATAGAGTGTAATTTTTTAGTTGCTTTTAAAAACGGGCTCAACTAATGCTATGTGATAACTAATGCTATGTGATAAAAATAGTAGGCGGTATACGTCAACAGCCATTGCGTGCAGTCATAAAATGTCATTAAACTTTTAAAATAGGCATGGGATATAGGGCCTAATGGCCGATTCGTAACAGCGCTCACTTTATACACCTTTTAAACATTTTCAACTGAAACTATATAGGTATGCGATACCGTACTCGATTGGTTAAGTCCCATGTATAAGGAAATTGTAATTATTGAACGCAAGGGTGTATTCTGAAAGGGGGTCCAAGGTTGCCTGCAACACTTTCAAAGTACAACTCGGTTCTATAAAGCAAACACTGTTTCTAAGTCAACGGCTTTAGTTGTCATAAGATGTCGCTAAACTGGATCCAATTCAATCGGTTCTGTATTATGCCAGAGACACGGTGAGAACAGCTCCAGATAATTACACACCTCTTTTAAGCGTGATATTCACCCTATAAGTAAAATCAGAGTAGTGGCTCCACATAATATGTTATATTAACAAGGGTAGGCTATATTCGTTTATTTAACTCCGCCCCTGTTCTATTTCTGACAGTGCCAGTCCCAATCCTGGATAAAAGAGGAGGGCGACGCTTATGGTCTTTGTTACCACACAGCTAGTCGTTAAAAAGGAAATACACACACACATGTTCGTTTATTGACTAATCAAGGTTGACACAATAGCAACTTTGTTACATTATGAGGCTTTAAATGGATAGCTTAGGACTGCAGCTGATTGTGCCAGTTAGTCATTATTGTTAGGGATCTATTATATTCAATTCATTCGTTATGGAGATTTATATAGCGTCCCTTCAAGAAATCGACTCAAGCGCTCCCAGCCCAGCTAAGGCAAGTAAAAAGACTTGAGTGATTTATAGAACCCAGTTTGATTGGTCAAAGGTAGCAGACGCAGCTCCGATGGTAGGTCCTTCCAGATGGAGGGCCTGCAACTGAGAAATCTCGGCGCTGCCTAGCAGTCAAGCGAGCCCGTGGAACTAGGAGTTCCCCGTTGTCGCGAAGCGAAGCGCCCTACGCGCTACAATGTCGGACACTGGGCGGCAGAGGTCGCGCAGGTCACAGCCAAGGATGCAGTTTAATATTGACCTCATAAATATAGCAGACGAGCGGTTCTAAATTATGTTAATATACAATTACTTATGTCGGCCTCAATGAACTATGTTGTCATAACATGTGGCTAAACTCTAGATCCATTCATCCCATTCGTGATAGAGCGCAATTTTTAGACACCCTTAAAACCTGCTGATCCGACGTTATATAATGAAAATAGTTGGCTGTGGATATAATGAAAATAGTTGGCTGTGGTCATCAATTAGCCAATTGAGCTGTAATAATTATGCCAAAAAATAATCTTTGTCGGCGGAAAAATGGCCTATGTTGTTATAAGCTGCCGTTAAACTGTGGACATCAATTATAGTCTTTGCAGTCATAAAATGACATTAAACTTTGAATATAGTAATGCTATTATAGGCATGAGCATTCGCTAGAAAAAGGAGTTCTTATGGTTCCTTTTGCTCGTACTGCAACAATGCAGAACCGAGCTTTTTCTGTGGCAGGCCCAATGATTTGGAATGGTCTTCCTCTAGAGCTGCGTCTACACCCTGGGAGCAGGGGCGCAACCACGGTCCAGAAGTTGGGGGACCAACTATAATGTCTGAGTGGCGGGGGATTGCGAGCGCCGAAGGCGCGATGCTGCGATTGCCGAAGCCAAGAAGCCCGTAACGACTAGGGGTATGGGGGAGCGTCGTAAGCTCCCCTATCAGGGTCTGGGGCGGAGCCCCAGAAGCTGACGCAATTTTGAGCATTTGATGCCAAAATGGAGTGCATCTTGGGCTTTAATTTACCTCAAATTTTTCAACGATGATTTCGATATAAAAGTGCCTAAACCATCTAGATCTGTGAAAAATATGACTTTATTATATGAATAAACTGGAAGTGACAATTAAGGGTTTAAGAGAATTGAACGGAAAAGAGTAGAATCAGCTCTAGAATAGTGTTAGTCAAAACTTGGATAATCGGCAGGGAGGAAGCCTGAACGGGTCATTTTTCTCAGAATACCGTTAAGGCGTTTATATGTTCCCCTACAGTGGCAAATCCCCAACAAACAGGGAAGGCATAAAGTAGCCATGTGAGGGTAGTAGGCTAGTAGCTCTGACAACGTCAAAGAGACGTTGACCGTGGTGACCGTGGGCGACCAAAACACGTAGCGTGAACATGGATTGTCGGGCTTTGCAGCATATTTTGTGAATGTGTGCCCCAAAGCCAATCCTATCTGAGATGGTGACACCCAAAATAACCCGGCAACTCCTGGACCCACTCGATGCCAGAGATGAGAGGAAGGAGGGCAATAGGTTTACACCGGGCATTCGGTCGTCTGACAACCATTTCTCTGGTCTTAGCATGGTTTAATTTAAGATTGCTAACTGATGCCCACTTAGAGATATTATTATGGTCAAGTTCAGAAAGAGTGCTGTCAATGCAGGAAGCAGGGACCAACAAGCAGCTATCGTCGGCATATTTAGGGAGACGGTTTCCACTGTATTTAGGTTTAAGGCTAGAAATAGCTTTGACGAAATCAGTAGGTCTAAGGCCAGAGCTCTGTAGGCATACTATACTAGCATTAATGGTACAGAGGGGAGAGACTGCGGAAGCCAAGAAGCTCCTAACGACTAGAGGGTATGGGGGTTTGGACCTCGGTCGTTTGACAACCATTTCTCTGGTCATAGCATGGTTTAATTTAAGATTGCTAATGGATGCCCATTGCCCACTTAGAGATATGGTCAAGTTCAGAAAGAGTGCTGTCAATGCAGGAATCAGGGACCAGCTTGCAAGTAGCTATCGTCGGCATATTTAGGGAGACGGTTTCTACTGTATTTAGAAATGGCTATGACAATATCAGTAGGTCCAAGGCCAGAGCCTTGTAGTATACTGGCATTAATGGTACAGAGGGGAGAGATTGCAGAAGGCAAGAAGTTCCTAACGACTAGGCGGTATGGGAAGCGTGTTAAGTTCCCCCCGCCCATCGGGGTCTGGGGCGGAGCCCCAGAAGCCGACGCAATTTTGAGCATTTGATACCAAATGGAGTGCATTTTGGCTCTTGTTTGCCTCACAATTTTCAAAGGTTGGAGGGGACCGTCCCAACCTGTTCGAAAGTTGGGGGGGGACGCGTCCCACGGGTCCCATAGGGTGGTTGCGCCTATGCCTGGGAGTCTGCCTGAAACTTTCCTTACTAAACTAAAAACTGTTCTTTTTGGACGCGTTGGAGTCGGGAGCGCCTCTGAGTAGTTTCCTTGAAGGGGCGCTATATAAATTCCCGAATGAATGAATGAATGAATGTTAGAGCGCCCACTTTAGACACCTTTGAAACGTTTTAAAATTAGACTATATAGGCATGCGATACAAAATCTGATTGGTAAAGTACTATGTTCTGCTGCCATGGTAATTAAATTAATGGACAATTGGTTAAAGCGCTCGGCTTGAAACGTGAAGAATACGGGTTCGATCCTTCTTTCTTCATAATTATGGCTACTGCGAAGGGACCATCACTCACAATTGCTCATCGCCATTGATTGATTGATACTTGGTCATTAGGTAGCGGTACAATAGCAACAACAACAACAGCAATAATGATGATGATGATGATGATAATAAAAAAAATAAAAAATAATAATAATAATAATGATAATAATAATATTAATAATAGTAATAATAATAATAATAATAATAATAATAATAATAATAATAATAATAATAATAATAAAAAAGAAATAAAAATAATAAAAATAATAATAACAGAGCTGAGCGAACAGGCGCGCCTGAAAGCCGTGTCCTTCCAGCACGCCAGCGACTGGATGCATTCTCTGCCAATAACATCATGCGGCCTCAGGCTTAGCGATGAAGCCATCAGAGTGGCGGTTGGCCTTCGTCTGGGGGCCAACATATGCCAACCTCACGTCTGCCCATGCGGCGCACTGGTAACCGCTAGAGGTTCACACGGCCTCTCTTGCTCTCTCGGATTTGGTCGAGTGGCTAGACACGCCGCCATCAACGATGTGATCCATCGCAGCCTCATCAAAGCCGGCTTCCCAGCGGTTAAGGAGCCACGGGGCATGCTGCGCTCGGATGGTAAGAGACCTGACGGCACCACCCTTATACCCTGGAGAGCGGGCCGAAACCTCGTTTGGGATGCAACGGTGGTTGATACGCTAGCGCCTTCCTACCTGCAGGCAACGGCCGTAACAGCAGGAGCCGCAGCAGAAATTGCGGACAACAGGAAAAATCAAAAATACCAGACCCTTCTGGACATACATGACTTCATCCCGCTGGCCCTGGAAACTTTAGGTCCCATTAACTTAAGAGGCCTTGCTTTAATCAGAGAGATGGGCCGTCATCTGACAAAGGCGACGGACGAAGTCAGAGAGACAACCTTTCTGTTTCAAAGACTTTCTTTGACAATTCAGCGTTTTAACGCTGTGGCCTTCGCCGGCTCTTTTGTTGACTCTATGCCCGAGATGGAAGAGGGATAGCCCTTTCAGTTTAACACTAGATTTTGATAATAATAATAATAATAATAATAATAATAATAATAATAATAATAATAATAATAATAATAATAATAATAAAAATAATAATAATAATAATAATAATAATAATAATAATAATAATAATAATAATAATAATAATAATAATAATAATAATAATAATAATAATAATAGTAATAGTAATTTGCCAGATAATAATAAAAAGATTAGATTAGATTAGCGCAAGTTACTATACCGGTGAAGACGAGAATGAATTTATCTTCGTTGCTCGGACTCAGTATGACGTCAACGAGATTTGTCTGCGAGACATAGACGTGAGTTTCCCTTGCATCGTTCGTTGAGCTACAGAGGCTGAGTCTGCGCTTCAGTTGGGTCTCTGCCAGCTGACCGACCACGTGGCAGTCGCGGTGGGAGAGGCCAGGGGTGCTCGATGAATCCGTAAGGATGACGTCCAGTCCCTCAGAGGCCACTGGAAAGGTCGTGAACTGGTAGAGGGAGACGTTCAGTCGTTGACCCGTGTCCACTCTCAGTTGCCATGGACGCTGGTCAGTGCCGCACTGGTCAGTTGGGTCACTAGTGACCACACCCCCACCGGAAGTGATGGCCACGGTGTCGAGGTCGCGGCTGAAGTTGACGTCACATCCGGGAACGTTGCCCTTGGGAACTGAGAGAAGAAAATATGATGAGAACTCTGACTATGTCTCATGTATGCACTGTTGTCTGTCTGAATGTCATGCTGAATATATTCTTATAGGCACGCACAAATACACGGATGTACTTGCGTAATCATAATATTATATCATTCTTTATTTCCTGCTGTCTTTCTGTTCATCTTTATGTATGCATGTCTGTACATACACATATACACATACGTATCAGTGTATCTCTGTAACTATGTACAATTGTACATCTGCATGTATAAGTAGCTACAGCCATTTTTATAGCGCCGAACAATGCTCATTCTTGGAATGACCTTCCCCTCAGCTAAACTAATGACTAGTTTTTCCTCTTTGGTCTCTCGTTCTTTAAAGACGTTTCTTTTCCCCGGGGTTTTCGTGCTGAGAGCGCTTTTGAATAGTTATTCTGAGAGAGGCGCTATATAAATCTTTAGATACAATTTACGTAGTAACAATACAATACAATCAATACATTTTCGTTTACTAAAATTAAGCTGACAAGTTCGCAACGTATGCATTGATAAACTAAGGTCTTATTGGATGCTTGAAGATTAAATTAAGGCAATGTTTAGATAAATTAAAACTATAAGCATGTTACACATATTGGACTATTAGTGTCATAATTACCTCTGATGCACCTGTATTCCGCTTCGAGGTAGCTCTTCAGTTCCACGTTACATGGTCGGATGCTGTCGAAAGTTGGCTCGACCACATCCACAGTGCAGCTCTGCTTTCCGGAACATCTCCGATCGAAGAGATCGATGACGCTCGTGAAGCACCCGATGAAACCGAAGTTCGTTTTGACGCAGCGCCCGAACTGCATTCGACCGTAGAGAGCCTTGACCATCAGGATGACCTCCTGGTCAGCGCAGTACCCTTCGAACGATTCGTAGTAACAGAAGTCCTTCGCTCCGCTGTTCAAAGGCACTGAGTTCAAAGAAAGCATTTACCATTTAAGAAAGAATGGAATTGAAGTCTGGAATTTATTGACATCGTGTCAATATTTGTATGTACATATTCATGTACGCAACTACGCATGCCTTCACAACAGTGTAAGTATTACGTTCACATACATGTATGTAGGCCTAATGTATGTACAAATGCATGCATGCATGTACGTACGTATGTATGTATGTATATTGTATAATATGCATGCATGTATGTAAGTACTACGTGTGTATGTACATGTATGTATGCATGTATGTATGCATATTGTGTGTATATATGTATCTCTATATGTATGTAATACTATGTATGTATGCACGTATATAATAAGCTCAAATGTACGTATTGTTTGTATGTATGTATGTTTTGTGCATACATATAATACTAAGTAGTTAGGTATCTATGCACGCATGTGTGACTTATTTAAGTATTCTAGTCTGCATATACGTGCAAATACAAAGTGGCTGCAGGCTCTGATATTTTTCACAGCCCCCCAGTTGATCCTCTTACCTCAGGCCAGACTGAAAACTCCTCATAAATCCCAGGATAACCTTCCCCATGGGCGTCTTCCGTGACTGCACTGCACACCAAACTGCCTATACGGAATCTCCTCAGAATGGGGATATATACATGTAATTAATTGTGTAATGTATTTGGAAACCTCTATAGCGTCGTAGTCTCGATGCACAATGTATCAACCGATGGCGCTACTATTTTAAAGTCTTTTTTCGCGGGGTTACGTGGTTGATGCAGATCTAAGAAGATTGGGTTTTATTTTGTGACAGATGCGAGGATTTGATCACCAACTTTATGGCTTCCTTTCTCAGAAAATTGACTAGAACATGCTATGCTTTGTCACGGTACAGGGCAACTGTAGGGAAGGGTTATTCGGCCCCACCCTTCACATATGAATTGAAAGGGCAGGTCATTGACTGGCCTCGACCGGTTAGGGCCAGGGGTAACTGGTTATCCCTGGCTGAAACCGTGAAAAAGCATGAGGAAAGTATTTAAAGGGATGATACGCGTAATGAAGAAATGATAATTATATGACACACGAAACAGACACAGACAGACGCACAGGCAGACACACACAGGCAGACAGACAGACACACAGGCAGACAGACAGACACACAGGCAGACACACACAGGAAGACAGACAGACATACCCACAGGCAGACACACACACAGACAGACAGACATACACAGAGGCAGACAGACAGACATACACACAGACAGACACACACAGACAGATACACACAGACAGGCACACACAGGCAGACAAACAGACACACAGAGTCCTGTGAGCATTGCATCTGTTGGGCATATATTATATATATTTATACATGTTATATATATACATATATAATATAATATCTGTGTGTAGGCTTGCCACCTTTCTTAACACAATGCATAAACGAACATAAAGCCAGCGAAAGACGAATGCACTTTTATCTAAACAATCCACAACGGAATCGAGATGAATAGCGCCCGGTCAGTTCCTTTCTTGGTCCACAATGCTCGCCGCCCTAATTATAACCGGCTTCCTTTATATCCGTCGTATCGTTAGCCATTCGAAGCGTCACGCTTTGTATATTTAACGGGTGTGGCGTGTTTTTATAACCCGGCCTTTTTCGTTCTCCTTTCACGACCGTGGCTTCAAACGCAGATATCGTCTATTATCATATGCGTATTGTCGACTTTGGCAACAAGGATGCTTCAGGTATTAACACCTGCGCCGCGTTGCTAATTACTTCCTGTGCGAATGCCGTCAATGTTACTGTACATGTTTACGTAGATGTTCGTCATAAATTGTCTGGTGATTCAGCAGAAATAGTGTGACCTAAGAGCAGGCATATGAAGATTGCTCACATTAGCTGTTTCTGTTTTAATCAGTGGAAAAGGCTTTACAAAAGACGTGTAAATTTAAAGGTTAACGTCAATGCAAATGTAAGCTTAAGCGCCTGTGCTTACGTCTAAATGTAAATGTGAATGTTGGAGTCTGACTGACTACAGAATTGGCCACAAAACCGACTACACAACTGACCATAAGACCGACCACAGGCCTAACCACAATATTGACCATAGGAATGACCCCAGGACTGATCACAGGACTGACCATAATGACTAAACACAGGACTAAACACAGACCTTACTACAGGACTAACCACATGACTGACCATAGGACTAAACACAGGACTGAACACAAACCTTACTACAGGACTTATCACAGGACTGACCGCGAGCCTAACCACTGGTAAGCAAGCACCAATCGATAAAATTCCAGTCTTTATCGAGTGTCCTGGATCGAGCGAGACTCACGTACAAGCACGCGAAAGCAATCCAGAAACTGGAGCCAGAAATTGACAGTGATTGGAAAGGTGATTGAAATCAATTGACAGTAATTGAAATGAATTGACAGCGATTGACAGAAAGTATCAATGATTGACACAGCACACGAGTCAGATGACGTGATAAGGATGAATTGATGATGATCCAAAATAACTTGAAGATCGTTAGTTCAATTGTCAATTAAATCATTCTTTTCATTATCATTAATCACTTAATTCCAACTTTCGTTCTGAGTCCCTGTCTTGTTCGTCTCTCCTCTCCTCTCTTAGCCTTTGTTCTTTCTTTCCATACATCCTTCCCTCCCTCCCTCCCTCCCTCCCTATCTTCACCCATCCCTCCTTCCTTTTATCCCGCCTTCCTTCCTTCTCCATTTCTTTTATTCCACGCATCCATCCTTCCTTCTTTCTTTCCATTCATCCTTCAATCTGTCTTTCCTTCCATTCATCCACTCATCCATCCTTCCTTCTTTCTTTCCTTCCTTTCGTCCATTCTTCCTTCAATCTTTCTTTCTTTCCTTTCGCCCATCCATCCATCCCTCCCTTCCTCCTTCTTTTCTTTCATCTATCCATCCTTTCTTCTCTCCCTGCTTTTATCTCATCTTTCGTTTATCCGTTATCTTTGTTATTCGTTCGCCTAATAAATTATTTATTATCTTTCAAGGATCAATATTTCCATAGAAACAAGGCTTTGAGTGGCTCAGAAAAGGCGCCACATAAAGCCACAGATAAACACAGTTGTCGATGAAAAATGGCGTCGATTGATCGTCACTGGATAGGGGGCGTTGCAGGCGCTTCCCAGAAATCTAGGGCGAAGAAGAAGGAATCGGGGGATTCGCGGACTAAGCGCACAAGCCAAGTCGTATAAAGCGATCGTTGAATGGCAAGCACAGCGTGGAAAGCCCAGCGGGGCCGTAAGAAGAATTGTTGCAGACAAAAGCAAGTCGTGGAATTGCGTGTTTTTGTGGTAGGGGCAAGGATAGGATCTTTCCCGCGAGCGGAATGGGGGATTTGTACCCTAAGAGATGGGGCGATGTATGGATGGGAAGGAGGGAGGATTGAGGAAGATTGATGGAGTGGCTGAGAAGCGCTTTAGGAAGAGCTTACTGTCATCTTTCATGTTCACTGTTATGTCGAGTTTTGTTACTGTTCTAGTTATAGTCGATCGATGGATGTGATTTTCTGTCAATTTTTGACAATTTATGTCATTTTATATGACTTTATATCATTCGTTGACATTTTCTGTAACTTTGTGTCAAATGATGTCATTTTGAATCAACTTCTGTGATTTTATGTCATCTTTCTATCCATTGTTGTCATGTCATTTTCTACCACTTGGTGTCATTTAATATCAATTGCTTTCATATGATGTAATTTTCTGCCAATGTCTGTAATTTTATGTCATTTCCTGCCAATTATTGTAAAGTTAATGTCGCTTCTTGATAATCGCTGTCATCTTGTGTAAGTTTGTCGCAATTGTTGTCATATACTATCACTCTCTGCCATCCATCCATCCATCCATCCATCCATCCATCCATCCATCCATCCATCCATCCATCCATCCATAAATTTATCCATCCATCCATCCATCAATCCATCCATCCATCCATCCATCCATCCATCCATCCATCCATCCATCCATCCATCCATCCATCCATCCATCCATCCATCCATCACTCTGGTAATCTATCTCTCTTTATCTCTCTCTGTCTGTCTGTCTGTCTGTCTGTATGACTGTCTGTCTGTCTTTCTGTCTGTCTCTGTCTGTCTCTCTCTGTCTGTGTCTGTGTCTCTCTGTCTCTGTCTCTGTCTCTTTCTGTCTGTCTGTCTGTCTGTCTGTCTGTCTGTCTCTCTCTCTCTCTCTCTCTCTGCTGACTCATTCCAAGAGATTAGCTCGATTTATGGTGCGCCATTACTTCTAATCCTGAGCGACAGGTCGATCATGGTCCCAGTTAGCGATGCTTAATTTC
>JACEVL010000463.1:142500-275000 GCA_020284085.1 Aporrectodea caliginosa
ATTTTAACACAATGTTAACTATATTGCATTTTGTAGTTAAACAATGAAAGTTAGTGACATTGTTGAGTTCTATTTTAACACCTTTAAATGGGTTCTTTCGAATGATATAAATTTCTTGTTTTCGTTGTATGATAAACATTGTACGGCATGTAAAATACTATTCCAAACGAAGTATGTATGTATTTATGTTTATATGTATGTATGAATGTATGTGTGTATGTATGTATGTATGTATGTATGTATGTATGTATGTATGTATGTATGTATGTATGTATGTATGTATGTATGTATGTATGTATGTATGTATGTATGTATGTATGTATGTATGTATGTATGTATGTATGTATGTATGTATGTATGTATGTATGTACGTATGTATGTATGTATGTATGTATGTATGTATGTATGTATGTATGTATGTATGTATGTATGTATGTATGTATGTATGTATCTATAATGTAATGTAATTAGCAACTTCTATTGCGCCGGTGTCTAATGCACAAGGCATCAACCGATGGCGCATCAAAACAATCCGTAATCAGGTCAACATCCAGAAGATCAGTCCGTAAGAGACAGAGAGGCAGCCTAAGGTGGATAAGCAATTTGAAAGAGGTAGGTATGTATGTATAACAGAGTCCTATCGTTGCCATGGGATTATTCATTGGATTTCAGAGTAGTTTTCTCAATCCTCGTCTTTGATCCTTAAGAATAATGATCCATCGATCCACTGATCCGTCTGCTCGGATCTTCTTTCGATCCGTCCGTAATTGCAATAATATCTCGCTGAGTGTCCTTATCGAAATGATCGAATCAACCCTGTCAAGTGGTCCGACGATGTCTACAAAGCCAGCAATCACATCACTCGCTTCTCTCCCTATCACTATAATGCCACAAGATTTCCTATGGCTCCGTGTATATACACATACATATACATACATATAATATAATATTGTATTCTCCTATGTAGAAAATATAATATATATATACATATGTTTATTTATATACACATATATGTTTGTATATATATATATATATATATATATATATATATATATATATTATATATATATAAACTAGATCTTTTGTCACCATTGGGCCTTCCCTATGGAAAAATGTCCTTCCCTCCTCTCTACATGTTACCATTCTTTCTGGTTCTCTTCCTACAGCCTTCTCCCTCCTCAAAACCTTCTTCGTCTCTGGGGGTTCTCGCACTGGGAGGGCTACTGAATGGCCACTGCTGTGAGCGGCGCTATAATAATTAATAAATACAATACAGTGTTATAGATGTGCAATTATATATGTGTTCAATTACATTACATTGCGTATTATGTCAATACTTAGAATTAATTAATAATTATTAATTAATAGCACGGAACATGAGTATTAGCTAGATTCTCGTGTACAGCTTTTATTTCAGTTTTTACATTACACTCAGTTAAACGCTGTGAAATTGGATAAAGATAAATACTGTCACGACGTTCATGAATATATTTCAGCAAGATAAACATTTTAGAGGTGTTTAAGTAGAGCATTGCATTATTCAATGTGCCAATTTATTACGGGACAACTGTTCGACCACATTAACAAGCGATTATAATAAATGTAAATTTTGGCATTTTCTGTAGTAGCAGTATGGCCTTCACCCTGCTCATTTTAAAGTGTATTGATCGGGTTAGATCATTCTCCACCTTTGAATGGATGCCACGCGAATTAAGGTCCCGGTTTACGGCCGAGATTAAATTCTCTTAAATATGCCACGAAAAGTATTTGCTCATGAACATACCTTGATGAATGCGATAACCATTACTTAACCAGACCAGTTAGATTTCTTAGGCACCGTTTTGCACCATGAGTTTATCAAACGAAATTTTAGGATGACTTACTCTTGATCCAAACGCTGTATACGACAGCACAGTTTGGAAAGCAATATAAATTATAATGCAGCATTAGAGACTATATTATAGTCCATCATAGTATGTAAACCAAAATGTGATTACCTATCGGTAAAATAAAGGATATACTTACTTATTTAGTTACTTCCCTCAGTGAAAGCCATATCATATCGACCATATTATGGTCGATATGATAGGTGAAAATAATTACGCCCTTCTATATCACATTCAAATTCACTATTCAATAGTAATTAAAGGCATATAAAAGAAAAGAAAAATAAAGAAAACTTCTAAATTGTAGTTAGGATGAGTGGGCGACGTTTTTGTTCAATTTAGAATTCGTAACTTTTGTTCATTATTCGAGTCTGCAGAGCATACCTTCTTTTCGGTATTACAAATGCCTATAAATAGGCACAGCACAGAAAAATCAACAGTATATGTTGGTGGAGTTTAAATGCTAAAGTAAAAAGGAAATCTGTTGGTTCGGTTCACTCGTACCGCAACAATGCGAAATCGAGTTCTTTCTGAGTTAGGCCAGAGATCTGGAATGGTCTTACTTTAGAGCTGCGTCTACACCCTGCGACTCTGCCTGAGACTTTCCTAACTAAGCTTAAATCTATTCGTTTTAGGCGCGTTGGAGTCGGGAGCGCCTGTGATTAGTTACCTCAAGGGGTGCTATATAAATTCCCGAATGAACGAATGAATGCAATACATTCCAATTCAATGCAACTGTGTTTGCTATTGCCTTCCTTTCAAAGAGCAGAAGTGCACACACAATTAACGGGGCATCAACTGCACTGTTACCGGAAAAGGGGGGATATCCCACCTTTTAACGTGGTCCCTATAGCCGACCCTATTTTGTAGATAATGGTGGGATTTCCCACCATATTTGCTGGGTGGGAGATCACACCTTGGATTGTTACACCTTAGGGGTGGATTTTAACACCTTTTTTATATCCCACCATTTAGGGTGGTCTCTATACCTCACCCTATTTTTAGTAAAAGGTTGGATATTACACCCTGGTTCGTTACACCCTATGGGTGGAGTTTAGCACCTTCTTTGAAGGTGTAATATCTCACGCTACGGTGTGATAGACCACTCGACTCTAAGGTGTGATATCACACGTTAAACGTGTGGTTTCCCTCCTTATTCTAGGGTGTAATATCCCACGTTAAAGGTGTGGTATCCCTCCATCATTCCAGGGTGTGATATTCCACGTTAAAGGTGTGGTTTCCCTCCTCATTCTAGGGTGTAATATCCGACGTTAAAGGTGTGGTATCCCTCCCTCATTCCAGGGTGTGATATTCCACGTTAAAGGTGTGGTATCCCTCCCTCATTCTAGGGTGTAATATCCGACGTTAAAGGTGTGGTACCCCTCCCTCATTCTAAGGTGTAATAGCCCACGTCAAAGGTGTAGTATCCCTCCCTCATTCCAGGGTGTGATATTCCACGTTAAAGAAGTGCATTCCAGGGTGTGATATTCCACGTTAAAGGTGTGGTATCCCTCCCTCATTCTAGGGTGTGATATTCCACGTTAAAGGTGTGGTATCCCTCCCTCATTCTAGGGTGTAATATCCTCACGTTAAAGGTGTGGTACCCCTCCCTCATTCTAAGGTGTAATAGCCCACGTCAAAGGTGTAGTATCCCTCCCTCATTCCAGGGTGTGATATTCCACGTTAAAGAAGTGGTATCCCTCCCTCATTCCAGGGTGTGATATTCCACGTTAAAGGTGTGGTATCCCTCCCTCATCAGTCTCGCCATCGTTGTTGCTCGTGTTACCTCGTGTAGGGCCTGTGTTGGCATACCTCGCCCTCGTAGAGTTTTAAGTGCGTACATGGATGAGGAACAGGAACTCAGGATATTGTCAACATGTTCCGTAACTGTCAGTTTCTCTCCAATTGTTACGCCGAGGATTTTGATGGTCGTCGATCTCTTGACACCGGTGACTGATGGCTGAGAAGCAAGGGAGGACATGTTGCGTCGCACGACTACCATCTCACGGGTCTTGGCATGGTTGATATGCAGGTTCTTACTTTTAGCCCATGATGAGATATTCTGGAGCTCAATCTGTGCTGTTCCGATGTTACGCGATCCAATAAGTAAGTACGAGTCGTCCGCGTATTTTGGGAGCTCCTAGGTAAGATAGAAAAACAAATAATATGTCGAATGTACCATTTTCATGGTGAAGGAATCGATTTATTGTAGTGTCAAATGTGTGGGATTGTTACTATCCAAGATGGCGGCCAATATGGCCGCAAAAACACAAAAACATGTATATATCAGTTCATATTTCTCATTTAGCGGCCATTTTGGCCGCCATCTTGGACAGTAGTACTCCAACACCTTTGCCTCTACGAGATATCGATTCCTTGACATCGAGAAAATATTGTATTCGACACTTCATTTGTTATTGTGGCTTACGCATGCGGTGAGATACACATATTCTTCTCTTGACGGATATATTTGCCGCCATCTTGAAACGTTACACTCGCAAACTATTACCCCTACCATATATCGAATCCCGGACCTCGAAAATATTAAATTCAACATTTCATTTGCTTTTCTAGAGTGATCTAGACTACCTATGAGCTGAGATATACGACATATTTTTCTTTTGGAAGCCATATTGGCCGCCATCTTGGAAAGTAATACTCGCACACTATTGTCGCTACCATATTTCGGATCCTGGACCTCAAAAATGGCAAATTTGACACTCCATTTGTTATTCTGGCTTACCTATGAGCTGAGATATACATAGTTGCCCTTTGGCGGCCATATTGGCCGCCATCTTGGAAAGTACGACTCGCGCACTATTGTCACTACGAGAAATCGATTCCTTGACATCGAAAATATTAAATTCGAGTCTTCATTTGTTATTGTAGCTTACCTATGAGCTTAGATATACATTTTTTGTGTTTTGGCGGCCATATTGCCCGCCATCTTGGATAGTAGTATTATCACACTATTGACACTACAAGAAATCGATTCCTTGACCTTGAAAATATTACATTCGACACACAATTTGTTTTTGAATCTTGTCTAGGAGCTGAGATATACATATTTCTGTGTTTTGTCGGCCATATTGGCCGCCATCTTGGATACTAGTATTCCACCCTATTGCTTCTATGATAAATCGATTCTTTGACCTTGAATATATTACATTCGACACACAATTTGTTTTAGAATCTTATCTACGAGCTGAGATATACATATTTCTGTGTTTTGTCGGCCATATTGGCCGATAAAAAACACAAAAAATGTATAGTTTCCCACACTATTGCTTCTACGATAAATCGATTCCTTGACCTTGGAACTATTAAAATCGATACTTTACTTTTTATTGTACCTTACCTATGAGCTGAGATATTAAAAATATCTTTGGGGTAAAAAATTACCCCTCTCCGTCCTCCGTGTATCGTAAAATGTCTTCGTCCTGTGAAGGTTAAACTAATGTTCTTCAAACGCAATATTTAAAATAACAGGCTATTTTATGTAGGCCTAGGCCACTAATTGTCATAAGACTGTGCTTTTTTATCTTTAAAAATTGCTCCTAAAAGGTCAGGCCTATAGGCCTAACAAGAAATTTTGCAATCTTTTATTATTTTAATAATTTTAAGGATTAACAATAATTAATTCGCTGATTAATTATTCACGATGCATCATTTAGTTAATTTCGCACTCATACGTTTACATGATTAACTACTAACATTATAATTTTCCAGTGGTATAGCGTTGAGTAACTATACCACCCTCAATGTAAGGTGAGAAAACACACCCTCGAATGCTGACTTTCCACCACGGACAACGCTTGGGTGGGATATCGCTGTTTCCCACCTTATGGTGGGCTCATCACACCTTGATCCCACCTTTCCCAGTAACAGTGTGTGCGTAAAGTACTTGCTCAAGGACCCAATATACAGTGACCACATGAGTGGAGGCTCGAACCCTTGTTCTTCGAGCTACAGGCGCAGCTCTCTCTCCTCCGCCTTTTAGATCGACTTCAAAGTGCGAGTGTGTGGAAATTCCAGAATGAATGAATAAATATGCAAGATGCAGCAACATTTCGTGTGTTTTTTTGGTTTTCTTTATTCCATGGTTTAACGTCATCGTATGACATCAAAGGCCGTTGACGACAATTCAAAATTATGTACAATACAGTTGAAACAAAATTGACAGAGTTAAAGGAATCTAAACAGTACTTTACAATGTCACTAATATTCATCGTTTAGCAGCATAATATTATAGTTCAGATACTAATGTCAATGTTACTTGCATAAGATAACATACTGTAAGATGGTCTTTCAGGAAAATTATACACTGTTTTGCAGCAATTATCACACATAAATTTTTTAATGTAAAATGAAAAGATTCCTGATAAACAGCAATAATGTACACGAGATTTCACATTTCGTGTTTCAACGAAATTGCTGCATAAATGAGATCGGGTTAAACCTTTTTAAAGGTGTTACAAAAAGTCGGAATATTATTAATAATTATTAAGTAACATGAGGACGCCTGGCATCCACAAGATGTTGCTATAAACCGAAAAGATCTTACTATTATTAATATTTGGAAAGTTGATAAAGACATCTTATTTTAAAATTGTCGATGATGCCTTTAAAGATAATAATTGTGTTTCAGTTCATTTTATAAGAATTTGTTTTCATCGATTTGCGATTCTTCTCTCATTCTTCTCACCCTTCTCTTCTTTTCGCCTGGAAAAACTCCTAAAAAGAGCCAAACGCCTAGGTTACCTAGAGCAATCCTTTCCAACAGTCTCTGAACTTGCCAATATAGCAGATGCGAAACTTCTTTTCTCCATATTGCACAACCCCAAGCATGTACTTCACCAACTCCTACCTCCACTCCGACCCCTCTCCTCTCACCAATTAAGACCTAGAGCACACAACCATGCTCTCCCACCCAAGGACAACTCTCAATTTATTCCTAGATCATTATACAAAAATATTTACTAATTTACTAGTTTATTCTAAAACTTTCTAATGAACTTTAATTATTCATTATCACACATGTTAGCATTTCTGCGCTTTTGTCAGATTGTTTTCCTCAATAAACGAATATATATATATATATATATATATATATATATATATATATATATATATATATATATATATATATATATATATATATATA
The DNA here is from genome assembly GCA_020284085.1 of Aporrectodea caliginosa. Lineage (NCBI taxonomy): Eukaryota > Metazoa > Annelida > Clitellata > Crassiclitellata > Lumbricidae > Aporrectodea > Aporrectodea caliginosa. The sequence continues at coordinate 149,551 of JACEVL010000463.1, forward strand.
TTACTAGATGATCAGTTTAACCCTTCTCCTCTCACCAGGCTTTGGTTATATAATAATGTTACTCTCAGCTTATGATCATAGACACCGTGAAATTGCTGATTATCGTGGCAATATAATAAGCAAGATTTTCGTTCAATCGGCACGCCAAAAATTATCCAAGGGTAAGGTATTTCGACGTCAACGGTACTAATGATGCAAGGCTCTGCAAACATCTTTAACTCCACCACTGCCCGTGCTCTGGCAGTGCCAGTCTCAAGACTGAAAAAGGAGGTGGGCGACTCTATTCATCTTTGTTATGACTCAGTGTCGTTAAACAGCAACTAACTGACCCACGAGCTGTATTAAAACTCCGCCACTATGTTCGGTGCCTTGCAGCTGGAGGGTTGCGGGTTCGAATCCACCTCAAGCCGCCGCGTAGGGACCCTGGGCAAGTCCTTCACTCGCAATTGCTCATGCGCTTCGGCGTGAAACTCCGATTCAGCGTCCGCGCAGTAGTCGGGAGCGCCTCTGAATAGGCAATCTGGTAGGGGCGCTATAACAAGTGTTCAAATACAATACAATACAATACAATAACCTGTCGTAGTACCAATCCAAAGCTGGTGAAAGGAGGAGAGTTACACTGATCATCTTTGTTATGAACCGAATACGCTGGTACTGATACTGATCAAAAACGCTGGACAAGAATTACTGATTAGATTCTAGCAACTTATAGCAACTTAAGTGGTGAGATTGGTAACTAATTATTGATTAATGTTTAGAGATTAGATTTGATTAAGAACTCGAAAGGGAACGATGAGGTGACATAGGTCGACATTAGGAAATATTGATTAGGAAGAGATCAGAGATAGATTTGCTTACCATTCCAAAGGGAAGATGTGACGGTTTAGGTCAACTGTACAGAGCTACGTAGATCGCTATTGTACATTGGACGCTAGTAGGCCCAGTGGCGTAAATCACGTGTAGGCAGAGGGGGACTGCCCCCAAAGTTTTTGACTGGGCTAATCTCCCTTCCCAAAGCGAAAATCCTGCCCCCGAAAAATCTGCCCCCCAAAGTTTTGTATAGATTTTCGCCTCTGGTTTCACTTATGGCGTGAATATCACACGTTAAAGAGATGTGTAATATTATTATTCTGAACAGTTCGCACCGCACGTTTCGCATAATTATTGCAGTTTCAACTTGAACTAGAAGCCAAGCCAATCGTCAGTCCGGGCTAATGCCTATATAGTATTGGTTATCAACGTTTTAAAGGTGTCTACAAAATGTCTCCACAAAACAATCGGTATAAGCATTAATTTCATTTTCATTTCAGACATTTATTGTATTGTATTGTATTTGAACACTTGTTATAGCGCCCCTACCAGATTTCCCATTCAGAGGCGCTCCCGACTACTGCTGTAGTCGGAGTTTCACGCCGAAGCGCATGAGCAATTGCGAGTGAAGGACTTGCCCAGGGTCCCTACGCGGCGGCTTTGAGGTGGATTCGAACCCGCAACCCTCCAGCTGCAAGGCACCGAACATACCCCCCAAACCACCGCGCCCCAGTATATGGTGTTGTGTTGTGTGTTGTATTGTACTCCACGTTTATAATGCGACCGAGCCACCCGCAGTAAAGATCCGAGAAATTAATCTCTGATAAACCGACCGACCCGGGAAGCGAACCCGGGGCGCCGGTGTGACGAGCGGGCGACCAACCCACTATAGCGCCCCTTCGAGATTTCTACTCAGAGGCGCTCCCGACTACCGCGCGGACACTGAATCGGAGTTTCACGCCGAAGCGCATGAGCAATTGCGAGTGAAGGACTTGCCCAGGGTCCCAACGCGGCGGCTTGAGGTGAATTCGAACCCGCAACCCTCCGGTTGCAACGCATGTGTCCCATGCTTATATCGAATCGGTTTAAGTGTTTTTTCTCGTGTTTAGCGACGTCTTATTGCTACACGGGCCGTTGATAACGCCCTCCTCCGTTCTCTAGGCTTCAGACTGGCACTACCAGATTGCAGGCAGTTACGGAGAACGTTGAGAACGTTTTGCAGAGTTGTAAAGAAAGAACACTAACCAACGAGCCCCGTGAGTTATTTCTATATCGGTTAATAGGGTTTTAAAGGTGTCCATAGAGATCGCTCTAATCAGTAGCTTACTGTGTCTTATTATTATAGCTGGTTAGTTGCTGTTCAACGACACCATGTCATTGGTGATTAACGTCGCCCTCCTCCTTTCTCGAGTTTTCGCACTGGCACTTTCAGAATACAGTATTAGTTTTCATCTTTAGCATTATTATTATTACTTTTATTATTTTTTTTTTTTTTTTTTTTTTTATTTTATTTTTTTTATTATGCCCTGAGGTACTTCATTCCCCAGGGTCTTAGAAATTATAAAAGTGTTGTATTCTGGAGCGGCTATTATTATTATTATTATTATTATTATTATTATTATTATTATTATTATTATTATTATTATTATTATTATTATTATTATTATTATTATTATTATTATTATTATTATTATTATTATTATTATTATTATTATTATTATTATTATTATTATTATTATTATTATTATTATTATTATTATTATTATTATTATTATTATTATTATTATTATTATTATTATTATTATTATTATTATTATTATTAGTTTTATTTTTATTATTATTAAACTGTCATTTATAGCGCTCCTGAACAAAGCAAAAAATGTTGCATGAAAGCGCGTAACGGAAAAAAATCGGCCACAGTCTATCGTAAACAAATAGGTTTTATGACTAGTTGTGAAAATCGATAAAGTTGAGGATTTGCGTTCCATTCAGCCGGTTCGGCTAGCGCAAATGCTCTGTGACCCAGGTTTTTTAGTGATCGAGTCATAACAAAATCACCCTGAGATGATGAACGTAGCCCTCGTCTGGATTGGAGAGAGGAACAGGGTGTAACAAGTGAAGAAAGTTATGAAGGAGAGGAGTTTGTTTAGATTCGGTTCATTAGAAGACAAATTGTATTAAGTTGATGCGAGTTTGTATGGGAAGCTCACGGAGGGTCGGTGTGACGTGATCCCAAGGATTTAGGTTCTTGATAAGCTTCGCTGCGTAATGAAGAACAGGAGCTTGAAGGGTCGATGCAGGAAGAACATAACGGACTGAGTTGCAGTAGTCAATCCTGGAAACGACAAAGCCTGTACAATACTAGTGTGCGGAGACATTTTTGTTACGCAGAGGATGAAAAACAAGATTTAGTTATAGAGGACATGTGATTTTTCATAGAGAGCGAATAATCAAGGAGGAAACCAAGGTCTTGGACAACATCAGCTGGTTTGGTGTCACAATCTTGGCAGAAATTGAGGACAGTTATAGGAGAGCGGTAAAACCAGATAAATTCTGTAATGTAAGGCATTAAATTTAAGGCACATAGATGAACACCATTAGGCCAGGAGCATTAGTCAAAAGGTGGAAATAGCTCACAACAAGCTGAATTTTTCAGGATAGGTCTAGGAATATGAGTAGAATAGCATACTAAAAGTCATCAAAAATCCTCCTGGAGCTCCTTGAGAAATCCAAGATGGCGTCCAAAATGGCCGTCATTTTCCATCAGCATTAGTTACTTGGTGGAAATAGCTCACACAAAGCTGAATTTTTCAGAATAGGTGCAGGAATATGTGTAGAATAACATAATAAAAGCCCTTGAAAATCCTCCTGCAGCTCTTTCAAAATTTCAAGATGGCGTCCGAAATGGCCGTCATTTTTCATTATAATCATTAGTTAAATTGGAGAAATAGCTCATAAGAAGCTCAATTTTTCAGGATAGGTGAAGGAATATGTGTAGAATAACATATTAAAAGTCCTAGAAAATCCCTCTGAAGCTCTTTTAGAAATCCAAGATGGCGTCCAAAATGGCTGTTATCTTCCATTAGCTTTATAATCATTATTAAATGGTGGAAATAGCTCATAATTAGTTGAATTTTTCAGGATATGTGTAGAATTATGTGTAGAATAACATACTAAAAGTCCTCAAAAATCCTCCTGGAGCTCTTTCAAAAATCCAAGATGGCGTCCAAAATGGCCAACATTTTCCATGATTATCATTAGTTAAATAGTGGAAATAGCTCATAATAAGCTGAATTTTTCAGGATAGGTGCAGAACTTTGAGTGGAATAGCATACTAAAAGTCCTCGAAAATCTCTCTGGAACTCTTTTTAGAAATCCAAGATGGCGTCCAAAATGGCCAACATTTTTCAGTATTATCATTATCTTGCAACATTAGAAGTTAGAATCGCAATGATAGTGTCTTCGTGGAGTGGTTTCATGAAAGTAGCCACACCGAGTGGCCTATTTGAGAAAACAAGAATAGAAACGTTGCCATTCATCAATCTGTATCCCTCCAATCCAAAGACTAGGCGTGTAGGCCCTATTTACAGGTCATTATGCTTTGCACAGAAACGAAGTGAAAGCGTGGCTTGAGAATATATCCAGTCACATTTGACCATTTGGCCTCTATACATGAAGGCTGCAATGGTTGTAGTTTCTTCACAAGATCTGCAGAAAGTAATATTCCGTCTTGGAGGATTTCATCTCCTGATGGGGGCATAGGCAACATAATGACTGGTAGCTGGCTACCAGAGTTTTGTGAGACGGTATATATTATGCCAAAGGATCCGTTATACATACGCAATCTCGCCATGAATTTTCTTGTGCTCTTCGTGCTCACATTCTTACTTTATCAGCCCTCATTGGGGTTTGTTGGGCTCACGTGGCACCTTGGATAGCACAGAAAAAGTCACGGAACAGTTCTTGATGCGGATGCTGAAAACATCGGGAGGAATTACGCTTGGTCGAGGAATCAGAGAAAAAGTGTGTCCTCGCTGTATTCCTATCTGTGATGCACTGGAGCAGTTCAAAGGCGTGCACACTGGTCCATCAGAGCAACATAAGGACATGCAGCAAAGTACACAATTAAGAGATAATAAGGACCGTTGCTCTCGACATCGTGCACAAGAAACGGGATTTTGACTTGCTAGATACCTTCACAAACAATAGAAGCACCCATAATGATTCAGTCGCATATAGAACGGAAGGAAGCATCTATGCCACAGGTTCACAACAAGTGCAAAGAAGCGAAGGCGACGTAGGAGCTTCTGATATCCCGACGCCAAGACCCCGCATTGGCAGTCGAGAATGTCATCCAGGATCTAACAGAGGCGACCCAAAACCACACAACCTGACACTGCTCAACATGGTATCATGTGGGTGCAAAGCTTATGGCTTTAACAACATGACACGTAGTAGCAAGAAACTTGGATTCTTTTGTACCTCGATCTCCAATCAATGCAGTGGTCAAACATGCAACAACACTCCACCGAATGGCACCGATATTATAGCATGTCAACAATGGTCAGATCAACAATGACGTGACACAGAACTACTTAAGTGAACAAATGTTTCATTTATATTACCATTTGTCATCCTCATTCTGGCTGTTTTGAGTTCTGTTTTGTTCATTGTGACTTAAAACATATGTTTAGACACTTCCATTTGCGATTATAGCTTCTAATGTTGCAAGATAATGATAATACTTAAAATTGTTGGCCATTTTGGACGCCATCTTGGATTTCTATAAGCGTTCCAGAGAGATTTTCGAGGACTTTTAGTATGTTATTTCACTCATAGTCCTGCACCTATCCTGAAAATTTCAGCTTTTTATGAGCTGTTTCCACCATTTAACTAATGATTATAATGGAAAATGTTGGCCATTTTGGACGCCATCTTGGATTTTTGAAAGAGCTCCAGGAGGATTTTCGAGGACTTTTAGTATGTTATTCTACACAAATTCCTACACCTATCCTGAAAAATTCAGCCTATTATGAGCTATTTCCACTATTTAACTAATGATAATAATGGAAAATGTTGGCCATTTTGGACGCCATCTTGGATTTTTGAAAGAGCTCCAGGAGGATTTTTGAGGACTTTAGTATGTTATTCTACACATATTTCTACACCTATCCTGAAAAATTCAGCTAATTATGAGCTATTTCCACCATTTAATAATGATTATAAAGCTAATGGAAGATGAAGGCCATTTTGGACGCCATCTTGGATTTCTAAAAGAGCTTCAGGGTGATTTTCGAGGACTTTTAATATGTTATTCTACATATATTCCTGCACATATCCTGAAAAATCGAGCTTCTTATGTGCTATTCCTTCAATTTAACTAATGATTATAATGAAAAATGACGGCCATTTTTGACGCCATCTTGAATTTTTGAAAGAGCTGCAGGAGGATTTTCAAGGGCTTTTACTATGTTATTCTACACATAGTTTTACACCTATTCTAAAACATTCAGCTTTGTGTGAGCTATTTCCACCAAGTAACTAATGCTGATGGAAAATGACGGCCATTTTGGACGCCATCTTGGATTTCTCAAGGAGCTCCAGGAGGATTTTTGAGGACTTTTAGTATGCTATTCTACTCATATTCCTAGACCTATCCTGAAAAATTCAGCTTGTTGTGAGCTATTTCCACCTTTCAACACATTTTGATCTAATGCTCTTGGACTACATGATTGGATACCTGTTATTAAGCGAAACATTGCATTATCAATGTCTTTTGCGAAGAGTTTAATATCATGTGAGGACGGATAATGGTATCGGTTAATAACGTTTTAAAGGTGTCTAAGCAGAGCGCTCTAGCCCATGATTGGCAACCGTGTCCCAAGCATTATTCCACTATCGCTAATATTCTTTAGAAAACAATCCTGACATCGTCTGGTATAGTTGGCGCCCTTTCGATTGACGATCTGATAACTTATCGTCTGCTGATAAGAATTTTGAAAGCGCTGACTGCTTCGCTGAGTAGAACCATTTGCTAAGCGATTTCGATTTCAAAGACCTCATCTTAGCCAATCATCGCTGCCTGGAATCGAATCCACTTTTAAATGGGATGTCGAGAAGCGAAGCGTTGATAAGAAACAAACGTTTGGTAATGAAACTTGAAAGACGATGGAGAAGAAGCAGAAAAGGAAGAAAAAGACGACGACGATTATGATGATGATGATGATGATGATGATGATGATGATGATGATGATGATGATGATGGTGATGAAGAAGAGGAGGAGACGGAGGAGGAGGAGGAGGAAGAAGAAGAAGAAGAAGAAGATGATGATGATGATGACGAATGAGTAGATGGAGAAAAAGTGTTGAAGGCGAAGAAGAAAATGAAGAAGATGGCGATGATGAAGATGAAGATGAATATAATAAAGATGCATGAGGATTAAGAAGTCGAAGAAGTGGCGCTTAAAACTAATAAATGAAAATAAATGATAAATGGGATATTTTGCAACATATACATAATTATGCATTTGTCTCTCATTTTTCGATCGCAAATACTACTCCATTTGCACAATTGAAGGCCAGTAACTCACAGTGTCGTTGCAAAGTCATCTGGCTTGCAATCATTAGGACTGCAAACCGAACTTCCTATCGAACAGACCATTGAACCGCATTCCTTCATTGTTCCTCTCCAGTCCCTTCCAGTCCCTCCCTCAAATACCAGACATCAATGCGCTACATAAATAATGTCCCAGTCCACGTGACATCACGTCTCGACTGTCGACGAATCGACCAATAACGGATTGCCTTACATTTACTTCCGACCGCTACCATGGCAACTGATTGGCCAATGAAAGATCGTCTGACATTGAAGTCTTGGTTTCTGGCGTCGATGCAATAAATTATCCAATAGGAGATTAGCTAACATTGCGCAACATTCCTCCAATCGCCAAAGACATTTAGCCAACGTTAAAGATCGTGGCACGAGTCGTCGAAGAGCGCTAAATAAATGTTTAGTTACATGCGTAGATAAATACATGCATGCATATACAAATGCATACAAATGCATAATACACATACGTACGTGCGCATAAACATACTTACAAACATACCACACGCAGACATATATATATATATATATATATATATATATATATATATATATATATATATATATATATATATATATATATATATATATATATATATGAATTCACACATTCATATGCTAGTTTACATACATGATTATGCATACATGAGCACATGTATACAGAAGCAACAACCTGGTGCCGCACAGTTAGTACTGACCGTTTTGATGGATGGATTCTGAGTTTAACGACAGGTTATGACAACAATGGCGTTACCATCGGCAGAAAATATTTTATCATAATTTTACAGTTCTTGAGTACTAAACAATTTACTACTTACGGTACCGCTTGAACGACATTGTCGAATATATAGAGAGGCCTAAAAGCTATTTAAAGGTGTCGTCAACTAATCAAATATTATTAATATGTGACGTAAAGTCGACTTCAACGGCTGTGGCTACCGTAAGATGTCGTCAAAAACTCAAAACAACTAATTATTGTAATATTTGCAAAGTATATAAAGACAATTTATTTTACATATTGCCGTTTTCGTCGTTAAAGATAATTATTGTATTTCAGTTCATTTCCAAAGAAATTTTTAATGGATTTCCATACCTTCTCTCACGAACTAATAGGCCTTATGTTACGATCAGCTTATAATAGACACCTTTAAATTACTTGACAACGAGGCTATATTAAAGAGATTTTTGTTAAAATTGGCACGTACGATAGGTAAAAAGGCTGAAAGCCAATGCTGTAATATTACTGAGATTTAGAAGTCATGAATAATTTATAATAATAGAAATGATGATGATGAAGACGATGATGATGATAATTATAAGGCAAAGTCGACGTCAACTGTTGATAAAATAATAATAATGGAGACGATCTCGCTGAAACATTTTAAAACAATAGTTCCTCGTCGCTATATCATATGCAACATTATCTTTCAACCGCTAATTAGGTTGTCAGTAATTGCTACATTTCACGAAATAACTTTCTGTTGACGTCAACGGCCTTTGTTGCCATAAGATGTCGTTAAACTCTAGACCCTGCCATACAAACTGTGACTTCCTTTGTGTGTTATAGTTGACCAATAAGTAAAATTTTAAAGCAGAAGCGAGGCTGAAAACTGTTCAAATTAATTACACACCTCTTTAAAGAGTAATAATTGCCCTATTATATAAAGCAGCAGCGCTGTTCTGTATTCAAAGGCAATTGAAAGGCAATTGAACTGAAGAACGAAAAGTACTTATGAAAGAGAAAACGGAAAATGAAGAATACACAACTCCTAAACTACGCTTCCTGTGGTAGTGCCAGTCCCAAGCCTGGAGAAAGGAGGAGGACGACGCTAATCATCTTTGTCATGACACAGTGTCACTAAACAGCAACTAAGCACACATTATCACATGTTTACTTATCAAAAATAATCGTTATCCAAGTAAATACAACATAAAGACACTACATTTAATATCTTACCTCATGCCAGACATGAATCAAACGATGAGTGATTAATCGAAAATCGATGAAAGAAAGTTCAAGAAACTCCTAGAAAACAGATGTCTAACTGTACAACATCCTAGCCAAGAAGCCACGCCTGGTAAGGGAATCAAATCTAGGGAGAACACGGTTATGTGAGCGTGGGCGCAGGTCATGACCAGTGCAATTGACAGGGGGGAGAAGGTCGTGGAGGGTGTTGCTAGTATTTGTTAAGATGTTTCTAAATAATAATAATAAGTTCTGTATTGTGCCATGCGAACACTTTTGAAAATAATTTCTCTGGGCGTCAGCGACCTTTCTTGCCACAAGATGTCGCTAAACTCTGAAACCATCCACCTGATTGGTTAGAGCTCTCCCTTTGTAATGCAGAGAGCATAGGTTCCCAGCCTCTTCTGCTGAGACGGTTATTTAGCATAAGTAAGTAAGTAGGTAAGTAAGTAAGTAAGTAGTACGTAAGTAAGTAAGTAAGTAAGTACGTAAGTAAGTAAGTATGTAAGTAAGTAAGTAAGTAAGTAGTAAAGTGCGTAAGTAAAGTAAGTAAGTACGTAAGTGAGTAGAGTGAGTGGAAGTAGGTAGAGTGAAGTGAGTGAGTAAGTAAGTAAGTAAGTAAGTACGTAAGTAAGTGAGTAAGTAAGTAAGTAAGTAAGTAAGTAAGTAAGTAAGTAAGTAAGTAAGTAAGTAAGTAAGTAAGTAAATAAGTGTATTCTTTATTAATCAATTGCTAATCGCACTTTAGTGTACAGACATCTCATAAACACAGTTAAAAAGTATATAGTATCCTGACAAAAAACGTTTCTCGCATCAAGTAAGTTAGTGACAATATCCGTAATTTATAAACCAACAGCCAATCGCACCTTGGTGCACAATCATTTTAGTCCCGCATATATCAAAGAAAGTCAGCCAATCTTGATCAGACCTTATATTATGATCCTAGAGATGAAAGCTTTACGCATCAAATTATCTGTGCCAATCCCAAGCCTGGAGAAAGGAGGAGGGCGACGCTTATCATCGTTGTTTAGACACAGTGCAGTCTAACTAAACGACTGTTCAAAATAATTTATACCGTCGACAACGTCGTTTATTGCCATAAGTTTTCATAAAAATTTTGGACACAAAATAACTGATCATTATCCAAGAAAATTCAGCATTGAAATGCCTTAATATACATTAAATACTTTTGAAATTGTCCTCATTGGCCTTTTGTGCCATGGAATTGAACTCTTCATTAATGTTTCCTAATTACTGTTTGAAGAAAAGTTTATGTCGACTGCCCTTGTACCCATAAGATGTTGCTAAACACTGGATACTATTAACGATTTCAGGATCTGTTCCGACACCTTTAAATCCGTTTAGATGGATGCTATATAAACGACATATAATCGACTTCGTTGAATCTTGTCTTCTGACCGCATAGTGCTCATTTAATATGTAAATTAGACGTGAACGTCAACTGCCATGGTCGCTAAAAGTGCATTTTTAACTACGCAAATTAGTTGATCGATACGGCTCTGCTTAATTAATACTGTATAATATAATGAATCATTTATGTTTTATGTGAGCACATCAAAATCATACGTAGAAATACATTGCAAACTCTTGGCTCCTGCTTTCTTTGGGCTCATATCAGAGACATCGCGAGATTACGAATACGTTACCACACGCCGTCACTTCCCATCTGATATGTTATATCCCTGTAACTGTTATCTTGTTTACCATATTTCCAGTTGGACCATTACTTTACAGTTACAGTTACAATCAGCAGACAAATCAGGGCTCGTAATCGTAACCGCCTCCTCTTCCTGGCCAAAGGACTCGGATCTTCAGTTGATATATCTCTGGACAACCCCTCTGATAAGACGCAGCACTCGACAATAAGCCGGTGCTTTAGAGTAGCGCCTTTGACGTTTTAAGATTACGATAATCATTACATCTTTTGAAATCGAGAATTTGATAAACGATACTTAAAAACTAAGCGCTGATCACCAGCTTATTCATTAACGCTGCGTCAAGGCAGTGGGGTCGTTCACTGAGATATAGAGAACACAAAATCAGGCTTCCTGAAGGCAGACCGGAAATGGTATACCCATACATTCAAACACCTACACACCTGTTCACTCATACACCTATATACCTATACGAATTCATAAATCTAGATCAGCCAAACTTTTAATTCTGTTTTTACAATTGAAATTATCTGTTCTGACGTTTTGACGATACTTTCTTTGAAGTGTTAACATTTCCTGTTTTACATTGTAAACCTGTTTTGTAATTTGCATTAAAATTATCAGTTTCAAAGTGTTAACATTACCTGTTACGAAGCGTGCAGCTGAATAAAAAGTAACGAATCGTCTTTAGAAATATCTCCTTGCGACTCTCTCTGTACAGAAATAACTCCAATATACATGTACATCCACCGCTCTTCTAACTGCCCGCCTCCCTTACTTCCTAGCCGCCTGACTTCCCGTCTCACTTCCTATACGTCGACTGGATTGTATCACATAGGCTATAGGTTTAATGCCCTTTTCTCTCGTCACGTTCTCCTTAACTTCGTAAATCGTCCAATCGCGATACAGAATTTATATTTCGTCAAATACAATTTTTGACTTTCATTCTGCATCGTCTTTACTCGGTATTCCTCTCCCCAAACTCAATTTCTTGTGTTGGGTTATTCAATCCCTGGCTGCCCCGTCTAAGTCGGCCTCACGCGGTCGCCCTTTACCCTATAATGGAGAACGGTTGGAACCGATCGCAATCGTCTCTCGGCCTGGCTTTCAATCGGAAGTTTATCTCTGCGTCTTTCCTTTGACTCAACACTCGCCGCTCTGATTGGAACGCAGGATGAACCGATCGCCGTCTTGGGTCTTGCACGGAGCGGCGTCTTTCAACGTCATGGTTGAATGCAGCAGGCACTATTGTCACGATCAGAAGCGGAAATTGTCTGATTGTCGTTTTCGTAAGGAACAGTACATCATTTCAAACACCTACATAACCTATGAAATCAAACGCATAAATACCTATACACTAAAAACCTACATATCTATACTCTCAGCACTGACATACCGATACACTCAAACACCTACGTACCTGTGTAGTGTGTACTCTATGGTCGCCTCAAGTAATGGTAATCGTAACCTCGCATGCACATGCATACTTAGGCTACTAGCCACATTAATAACTATACTTTCAAAACGACGCTGTTAGAGAGACAAAGAAAAGCTACACTGAAGTCTGCTTTTAAGGGTCATTGACCTCGGCTGGGTTGATCCTTACGGTAGAAGGGGTGGAGTTTCTTTCTTCCTTCCTTCCGTCCGTCCATCCATCTCTGCGATAAGTATACGAGGGTTTACATCGATTATAACGTTCCAGATCGACTGGGCCATCGATCGATTTATATAGCGCCAGCACGAATGTCTGGAGGAAGAATGTTGGCTGCGGAGGAAAAGATGGAGCTCCATGCATCCTCTCATAACGTCTCGGTCGCGTCCTTCCGTTCGAAGAAACCAAATCAAAAGAATTAGCGCTCTTTCCATGTGCACGATACACCTGTTATGTGCACGCACAAATCAATCAATCAATCAATCGTTTATTTGTAGCCAAACAACAATAAACAATAATATTACAAATCAGATTGCACTTTTAAGTATGGTTTGTTGAATGCCACAAGGGAAGGCCCTGAAGGGATCAAAGATCCCGCTAAGTAGGGACACCTCTATACAATTTCAACATAATATGTGGCGACCGAAAGATGCTTTACATAGTATAACAGTTGTTGACTTAAATCAGTCTATATATCTGTCTATGCATCTATCTGTCTTTCCGTCTGTATGTACACGTATCTATTTGTCTCTAGATATGAGTATTATATCCATGGTTATGCTGACATTTACCAATTATTCTTATTTCTCAAAGTTGCCGTAACGTTTTCGTTATAAATTTCAGCAGATCACACCTTTATAAATATCACGAAAAGACTGTAAAGGTTTGGATTGGACAACGTTACCCAGGTCGAACCATATACATGTATGATTATTCTGGTGACATGGATTCCTACCCATGTAAAATTAACCTATATGAGACTATGATGACAGAACCTAAAATAAAAATAAAAAATGTAAGAGAGTTAAAAAATTTAGAAAGCCAAAATAATGTGTCTATTTACCACAATATTGGGTAAGAACAGGAGACCTACAACAACAACAACAACAACAACAACAACAACAACAACAACAACAACAACAACAACAACAACAACAACAACAACAACAACAACAACAACAACAACAACAACAACAACAACAACAACAACAACAACAACAACAACAACAACAACAACAACAACAACAACAGCAGCAGCAGCAGCAGCAGCAGCAGCAGCAACAACAACAACAACAACAACAACAACAACAACAACAACAACAACAACAACAACAACGACAACAACAACAACAACGACAACAACAACAACGACAACAACAACAACAACAACGACAGAGGCGTAACTCTGCCCTAAAAAGTAGGGTACAAAATTTCGTATCGTTTCCCATTTACGACTGTTGAATAATTGAAACATAAAATGCTAACTAAACGTCTCAGCGAAAGAGGCTGAAATTTATGCTCTCTGCATTACAAGGGAAGTGCTCTAACCAATTAGGTGGATGGCTGCAGAGATTAACGACATCTTGTGGCAACAAAGGTCAGTGACTTCCACAGAAAATAATTTTCAACAGTTCTCATCGTTCGTATGGCATAATACAGAAATTATAATTATTATTCCAAAAATTAAAGACGTCGTTTGACTACTGTCACAACGGTTGCTGACGTCTTTAAAGATAATAATTGTATTTCACTTTTATTTAACGAGTTTCGTCCATCGATTTTCCATTCTTCACTCCTCGTTTGATATATGTCTGGCTGCAGGTTGTTTGAGGTAACGTTATTAGACGCAGTGTCCTTATGATGCTGTCGTATTTTACTTGGATAGCGACTGTTTTTGATGATTTGTACATGTGATAATGGTTGCTTAGTTGCTGTTGAACGACATTGTGTCATAACAAAGATGATTAGAGTCGCCCCTTCTTTCTGAACACTTTGGACTGGCTCTACCACAAGTAGGGTAGTGGCGGAGTTGCATATTCTTCGTTTTCCTGTCTGTCTTTCAGAAGCAGTTTTCCTCCTTCAGTTGATTTTGTGAATAGCGGAACCGCTCTGCTGCTCCTATTTATAGGTCGAGTATCACACTTAAGAGAGTTGTGTAATTGTTTTGAACAGTTCTCACAGTTCGTATGGAATAAAACAGCCCAACCAATAATAAAAAGGCTTCTTAAACTTCAGTTTAACGATAACTCATTGTAGCATTGCCCGTTGACGTCATATCGTACATCACACAGGAAAACTGGCATAAATTGCAAGCACGTTTAACAATACACGTAGCTAATGTAACGGTATATAAGAAGGGATCCCTTCTTATATACCATACTTAAATCAAAGTTTTGTTTACTAACAAAACCTGCAGGAATTAATTGTGCTTGCTTTAAAGTCGTGTGACAGAAATTGGTCAATTCAACCTATGAACTATAGTAGTAGTTGTAGTAGTTTCAGTTGAACGACACTTTGTGGTTACAAAGATCATTAGCGTCGCTCTCTTGCTTCATCCAGGCTTAATACCGGCACTGCTTGGCACTAGGGCACGGGCGTGCAGTTGCGGAGTTTACCTTTTTAACTCATTCCAAGTTTTGTACTGAATTTGAGAGCGTTCTGCAGATGTCTTAACTCGAATTAGTTTCTTTCAAACTGAATGATGTGTGTGTATGTGTGTTTCCTTTTTAACGACTAGCACTGTGAGAAAGCGAACACTGGCGAAGTTTGAATGATGTACCGCCTTTCAAGTTTGAATGATGTACCATCTTTCAAGTTTAAAATATACGGTTGGTCAAACACTTTTTAAAGGTGTTGAATGAGTTACTCTAACCAATCGGCTAATTGACACATTCTTATATAACATCAATAGACAGCGTTTAAAAGGTGTCTATGGAGAGCGCTCAATCCAATTGGATACCGTGCCCTTGCAATTGTTTGTCTATCCAACAATGGGCAAAACTCTCCAATCTTTAAGGCCGTATAATAACTAGGGTCTGACCGATTCTAGATTCTGAAATCGGTTTGCGACGATTTTTTGCCCTTGACCGATTTATCGCAAACGGCGAACTCCAGGACTACCGATCCCATTACCAAAGGGTTGTAATATTTTTTACCAACAATAATTGCTAATACAACAAAAAATAGTAACCTTTTTAGGCGACCTCCTGCGGTAATATTTAACATTGAAAGACAGTGTAAGATAATAAGAGTATGAGTCGACGCTTCAACATATTGACGGACAGTCGGGCTTTTGAGTAACAAACAGTGCATAGAACCAAATAAAAATGAATATTGCTAATTATTCGGATTGGAAGCGTCTAGAAAAAGGACAACCAATCGGAATGGGAAATCGGAAAAAATGCATTAGCTGCCTCTGATACCACAAGATGTTTTAAACTGTTGGATCCAAGGTCCTTACAACCTCGATAAGTATACAGTCTCCGTGCCCTTCGCTGAGGTAACATTGGAGCAACATCAATGGGTCGAACAGCCACACGATTTCCCTAGGATGGTTTGTCATGGAATTTAATTAATTTTATGGTAACAAAGGCCTCTGACGTCGGCAGAAATTATTCTGACCCGTTCTAACCGCTCGTATGGTATAATACAACTGTCACTTAGCACAGAATGGTCAACTACTGTTTAATCTATAACTATATAATAAATTACAATTTGACCCCTTTAAATAGTCTTCTGCTGACCCTATTATAACGATTGCTTTTAAAGCGATATTACTTGAGTTATTAGCATTAGGAAACGAGGAAAAGAGTATACGACGAAATGAAAATCGGATTTTTATAGAGTCAGAAAGACACGATTAAAAGGTGTCAAAATAGAGTCATACAATTTAAAGAATAGAATATTCTTTATGGTAAGACCAATTGCAAACCTCATTTTGGATAACATGAAAGATTAAAGGATTGTTTTATCTATTAATTTTCTAGATTAGACTATTTATACAGTCTATAAATTGTATTTTCACATGTTATTTATCATGAATGTTATTTATCTTTGATAAATCATCTTAATTAAAAAGGTTTTTCTGGTGAGACAGTCTGCCGATGGTATCTTGAGCACGAGGGCGTAGACCATGTCCAGTATGTCTTTTGGATGGGAGCATGTCATGTAAAACATGTCCTTCGTTTCTCTGCACAGTTGAGAATAGGCGATAGTCCGCATTTAGGTAGGCCTATTGCTGCTCTATGGTTAGAATGACCTTTGATTAGACATCGCAGCACCACTTCTAGAGCCTCGCGGTCTTTGTTGGAAGTAAATCCCCACCATGCTTGTGAGGCATATTCTGGGGGCCCGATAGCGCATTGGATAACACACTGGCATAGAGAGCGAGAGGTACCGAGTTCGAGTGCCGTAGGGCGGACATGCTTTGTAGGCTGCTATTAGCGCCATGTATTGCAGGCTGTCTGTTCTGTTAGTAGTTAATTAAGATTTACATCTTCTGTCATTTGCGTTCTTGTGAATTGTTTCAATTGCATAACATGTAAATGTACAGCGCAGTGCGTTTGTCAGGCTCTTCAATAAAGAAAAGATTATTATTATTATTATTATTATTATTATTATTATTATTATTATTATTATTATTATTATTATTATTATTATTATTATTATTATTATTATTATTATTATTATTATTATTATTATTATTATTATTATTATTATAATAACAATATTTATTCTCTCCATCAATCAACATCAATACATCAAAAGACAAGGATGCAGTATCTGTCGTCTAAAATTAACGTCATAAATGCCGTTAGTGTCACATCTCCCTTAGGTTTGGCTCCGCTAAAGTGCCGCGGAAAGCCACCGAGTTGTACCGCTGGACAGTAATAGAGAGACGCTGCAGCAAGAAGCAGGTCTCTCTCTTGTCTCCTGTGGACAGCGTCAGACTACGACCTAGATCTGATATAAAGTTTTGGCCAGTGGTGTTAATTGGACCTAAAGTCTCGAGAGCTAGAGGCACGAAAAAGTGCGTGTTTAAAAGTGCATTGTACTTGGTCATTTTCCTGTCCGTGGCGATCTCGGCTGCCGCGCCCGCCGTCGCATTATTTTATTATTATTATTATTATTATTATTATTATTATTAATTTTTTTTTTTTTTTTTAACCCGAGGTATCAAGGATCCCTCAGGATTTATGAAAATATATATTATTATTATTATTATTATTATTATTATTATTATTATTATAGCATTTTGCAAGAGTTGTAGCACCACATCGTGCAAACTGGGTCCTCAGAGGTCATGCGCTACGAGGGTACGCAGTGCGTTAAGTGACCGTCGAGTCTGACAACATATGTTCTTGATATGAGTCGCAAAACTAAGTGTATCGGTAACGGTAACTCCCAGAATAACAATGCTTGCGACCCTGGGTATATTTGTCGCATTGCTCGGTATTTCCAGTTTTGACCTTGGCTTGCGGATCACCATTTCTGCTGAATTATTATGGTTAAGCCTAAGATTGCTCTTTTCAGACCATCGTGCAATATGTTCCAGTTCTTCGGTTATTGTTGAGTTATTCGATCCGGGTACGAGTAGGTAGCAATCATCTGCATAGTTAATGATCTGGTTAGACGAGTGGATTGGGCGCAGTTTACAGATTGCTATGATGAAGTTGGTTGGCCGTATTCCCGATCTCTGGACGATGCTAGCGTTCATGTTAATTAACACTGACAATTTTCCTTTGAATCTTGTGTAGTATTGTCAGCCTTCAAAGAAGGATATTATCCAGTTGTAGATATTATCAGGTATCATCATCCCTCGCTAGGATGCTGGCTAGATGGTCAGGAGCGTAGCCAGACTTAAATTCAAGAGGAGGCAACTTGGCAAAATTCTGGCTATTGGGGTCATTGGTCAATAAAAGTTCCAGTATATAAAAACAGCAAGAGGAGGCAACTGCCTCCTCGTGCCTCCATGTAGCTACGCCTATGTAGATGGTCGTGCCTGATGGAGTCGAGAGCCATTGAAAAATCTAGGACGATCAGGTGTACCTGCTGGTTGTTGTTGAGAAGGTGAGTTATATAATGAGTAAGCGCTATTGTATTGTATTGTATCTATCAATTTATATAGCGCCTCTCGCAGTGCACACCAATCTTTTATAGCGGCGGTATTCGAACCAGTGGGTCTGAATGCAAATTGAACTTTGAAATCTTGATTGAGTGTTAATGTAAAGCCTCTCTTCCGCTTTTTCCTTTTAGATCGACTATCAAACTTAAAGGTGTATTTCTTATGAACAGTTCCCACTGTTTGCATGGCATAAGACAACCTCAACCAATATTCAATAGGCTTCCTAAACTTCACTTTAACGATAACTCATGCCAACATCGCCCGTTGACGTCAAATCGTACATCACACAGTGACATTGGCATAAATAGCATACAAGTAAAACAAAACAGGTAGCTAGCATTCTTAAATCAAAGTTTAATTTACTGACAAAAATTTACATGAATTCATTTACTTGAAACAGACTTGTGACAGAATTGTTCAATTCAAGCGTGTGAACTAGTGGTAGTAGTTTCAGTTTAATGACAATGTGTTATTACAAAGATCATTAGCGTCGCCCTCCTACGTAATCCAGTCTTGGGACTGGCACCGCGTGGCACTATAGAGCACGGATGTGCAGTTGTGTAGTTTACCGATTGCACTAATTGCAAGTTGTTTTTACTGAACTTTAGCGAGTTCTTCGATGTCTTAAACTAAAAATTTTTTAAACCGAACAATTTGCCGTTTTCATGCCTATAATACCATTTATTGACAACTTTTTAAAGGTGCTCTATGGATCCGCTGTAACTACAAGGCAACAGTGACCGACGTTTATGTAGCACTGGTCGATAACGTTTTAAAGGTGTCTAAAATTATCGCTCTAACCAATCGCACATTTTGCCCTTGCAATTGCATGTCTATCCAGCGATGAGCAAACTCTCCTATGTTTAAAGCCGTATAAAAACGTTGGTCTATCGTCATCTGCGGCCTTTGATGCTACAAGATGTACGCAGTTTCAATGCCCTTCGCCAGAGTAACGTTAAGGTAATATCAATGACCTTGAAAGCTAAACGATTTTTTTGGGATGGTTTGTCATAGAATTTAACGAATCTTATGGCAACAAAGACCGTTGAAGTCGGCAGAGATTATTTGACCCGTTCTAACCCTTCGTATTGTATAAAACAGCTGACACTAAATTCAAGATAGTAAATTATTACTTCCTAATCTTACGATTTTATTCGACACCTTTAAAAGTTTACTGCTGCTGTTATATAAGTATTATTTGCTGGAAATTGCTGAAACCTAATAGTTCTGAGATACAGGAATGCCGATAAAGAAAAGTATCGCATCGCTATTTCCAACATTTTGATGGAGAATTTAGGGCTTGAGAGATATTTTAATTTCGTTCATCGTTTTCGTTTTTGCATTCGTCTTTTTCCAGTTTAATTTTTAGACGTATAAATTAAATGTATGCACTATATATATATATATATATATATATATATATATATATATATATATATATATATATATATATAATTGTTATATATATATATATAATTGTTATATATATATATATATATAATTGTTATATATATATATATATATAATTGTTATATATATATATATATATAATTGTTATATATATATATATATAATTGTTATATATATATATATGTATATATATATATATATCAATCAATCAATCAATTAATATTTTTTATTGCACCTGATAACAACAACTCAAAAGAATACATTTATGACAATCAGTAACAACGTAACAACGTAATTGTAATAAGAACGGTAATGTCACATAATAGTTAAATTGCAATCGACTAAAGAGGAGTAGCTAACGGGAGCAATGGGTGGCTCCTAAGGGATTGATATCCCGCTAGTTGGAGACACCCAAGTACGTCCAATACATAGGTTCAGTAGATGGCATAGACAGAAGGAAACAAGGCAGTAAATTAGGTAGCTTAACTAAACTTATCTAATATAGCTTAACTAAATAGCTCGAGGATCAGTGCGTCGTGCAAACAGGCGTCGGTTGAATTGTACACATATAATTTTAATACATAATATAGTTTTTCATAATTGCAATTGTTATTCCTGTACGAGAAAACAACGTAGCCTTTTTTGAATTCATGTCGAGTCTTTGATAATCGAATTTCTAATGGAATGGAGTTCCAGAGTAGGCCTAATGGTCCGGTAGCTCTAATGCTAAATTCTCTTGTGTTAGTCCTTGCTTTTACTGGACGATATGATGAAGCCCTCCTCGTGAAGTGACCGTGAATCTGGGATCCGAGAGTGAAGTACCCTGCAAATGAATCGGGTAATAGCTTGTGTTCGAATCGATAAATAAATTCTCCTATTTGCAAATTTCTTATCTGTTTTAGATTTAGCAAGTTCAAGTCCCTGAAGATGGGGGCGGTATGAGCGTCTCTGCTGGCTCCCTGGATTAATCTAATTGCCTTTTTTGGAGGATTGTTAATTTATGGAGTCGAGATTCATAATTTGAGGCCCAGATTAAGTTGCAATAATTTAGATATGGGAGAATTAGTGAGTAATATAAATTTAGCCTAACTGTTTTTGGGAGTAGATACGAGATTCTTGATATTATTCCTATATTTTTAGCTATCTTTTGAGAGATGTAGTTAATATGTGTTTTCCATGATAAGTGTTGATCGAGAAACACCCCTAGAAACTTGGTGGAGTCAACTTGACGGATAAAACTTCCTTCAAGAGTTAGAGCCAAGTTTATTGGTTTAATTTTCCTATGAGATTTAAAGTTTATAAAGTTAGTTTTGTCTACATTTAGTGTAAGTCTATTAGCAACGAACCATTTACTAATTAGGGTTAATTCGATGTTGACGATTTCCATAAGGGAGGTGCAGGAGCGATTAGAGTAAAATATATTAGTATCGTCTGCGAACAGGATAAAGTGCAAAATTGTAGATACATTAGCCAGGTCATTGATATACAGTAAGAATAGAAGTGGTCCGAGGTTTGACCCCTGTGGTACTCCATATGTAATGTGTCCCAAGGGCGATAGTGATCCATTGCATAAAACTTTTTGTGTTCGTTCGCTAAGGTAGCTTTGGAACCATTTTAGTTGTAGGCCTCTAATACCAAAATTTGACATCTTTTTTAAGAGGATAGAGTGATCTACCGTGTCGAAAGCTTTCGCTAAATCTATAAAGATTCCAATCGAATATTCGTTATTGTCAATTGCTTTTGAAATCTTTTCCTCCATATCGAGCAGGGCCATAAAGGTGGAGTGTCCCGTCTGAAATCCATGTTGAGACGGATGAATTAGGTTGGCTTTATTAACATAGGAACTAAGCCTATCGTACATGACTTTTTCTAGAAATTTTGCAAAGTACGGAAGAACGGAAATGGGTCTGTAGTTGGCCAGGGAATCCTTTTCACCTTTCTTAAAAATTGGGACCACCTTAGCACTTTTGAGTTGGTCAGGGACAATTCCGTGTGCCAAAGAGCAATTGATAATTTCTGTTAAGGGTACGATTACGTGAGAAAGATTAGGAGTTGCTATGTAGGGGTCGATACCATCGATACCTTTAGTATGGGTTCTTTTTAAGTTCTTTCCTATAAACATGATTTCTTCTGGAGTGGTCAAAGTTAGTCCCATAGAGTTCAAGTTCGAAGGTGGCAAATAATCTTCAAATGAGCAGGGTGAATCTTGGAGCTTAATGGCCAAGTCATTGGCTATGTTGAGAAAGTAATTATTAAAGCTGTCTGCTATTAAGTCCGCATTATCAGTTTTTGTCCCATTAATTACTAAGTGATCTATTTTTGGATGCATATTATCTAAGTGCATTGCCGATCGAATTAATTTCCAGGTCATCTTTAAGTCATTATGATATTTGCAGAATTCTGCAGCATAAAAATTTCGTTCCGCGTTAATTCGAATAGACTTGAATTTATTTCGATAAGCAGTAAATTTTTGCTTATTTTCGGCATTAGGATTCTTCAGGTATTTAACATATAGTTTGTTTTTTTTTCGGCAGGATTTTAGTAATCCAGCCGACATCCAAGGTTGGGTATAGTTTGTTTTTGGATTTCTAGAATCAAGTTTTAATGGAAATGCACTATTATAGGCCCCGCTATATTTAGCAATAAAGCAGTCATATGCTTCATTTACTCGACCCGTTGCGGAGTAACCCAAGACCGGCTCCCAGTTCATGTCTGCAAGAGCCTTTTCAAATTGTTTCAAGCCCGAGTCAGTGATGGATCTACTTTCCATTTTTCGAAATTCTTGTCTAGTTGTAGTCTCAAGTGTAAATTGTGCATAAATTGGCAGGTGGTCAGATAGATCTGAAGTGATGATAGAGGCGTAAAGCAATTTAGACCATGCAGTGCAGAAAATATTGTCAATTAGTGTTTTGGAGTTAGGGGTGATTCTGGTATGTTTTGTAATAACCGGAAGGTATTGATTGGAGATTAGGCAATTATAAAAGATATTAGTTTCTTTATGCTCGTTTACCTTCAGTAAATCAATGTTAAAGTCTCCAAGGAGTATAATCTCAGTGGAGTTATTTTTTAGGCATGCTGCTAGTTCTTCGATTTCATCATTAAATTCCTGTAATCTTTGACCAGGGGGTCTGTAAATTATACCGATTATAGGTGTTGTTTTCATAAGTTTAACTCTAATAAAAAGACTCTCAAAGGTTTTTGGTTCGCTCTTTCCTTTAAGCGGGTTAAATATTTGAAAGTTGAGATTATCTTTTATTAAAAATGCCACTCCACCTCCTCTCCCTCCAGATCTGGACCTACCAACAAAGTTGTACCCCGGTAATGTAATAGCATCAGCAGAGTCATTATCGAGCCAGGTCTCAGAGAGAGCCAGAACGGAAATTTGTAGTTTTTCAGCAAGTTCATTAATTTCTGCTATTTTAGAAAAGACACTGCGGCAATTTATATGTAAAACTGAAAAATTTAGTTTCCCAGAGATTTCTTCATCTCTTATCTTCTTTTCAAGAGTTGATGTAGATATGTAATCACTGTACCAATTATCGCGTTTAAAGTAATTTTGGTCGGGGTCAAGGTACTGGCTATTGAGAATAGTTTCAGTTTCTAGTTCGTCCGGGAAAACCATTAGTTCTGATTCTTGCATAGGATCAGGCGTTTCAGCGCGTATCAAATTGAGTTGCGATACTTCACTCTCAAGACCCGTATCATCATCACCCGAGGAGGATTGGTTCTTATCACAGAGAGAGCAGAGATTGGGAATAGCTTCGCTTATGTCATCGTTTGAATTGGCTATACATTGCCCATGAATTATACTATGACATGAAATACATCGTACAAGGTCCTCTAA
The DNA here is from genome assembly GCA_020284085.1 of Aporrectodea caliginosa. Taxonomy (NCBI): domain Eukaryota; kingdom Metazoa; phylum Annelida; class Clitellata; order Crassiclitellata; family Lumbricidae; genus Aporrectodea; species Aporrectodea caliginosa. Next base: position 173,420 of record JACEVL010000463.1, read on the forward strand.
CTCTTGAATAGGTTGAAAACACCTGTTGCATCGAGCATCTGGTCCCCAAGTAGGCGTACTCGCCGACAGAATAGATGGTTAGTTTCCGCCGCCACTCCTTTTATAGTGCATGGTTGACTAGCTCAGCACAGGTTAATGCCTTATATATAATGTAATGTCGGGAGTAGAAGAGCACGGGATAGAATAAAGTAAAATAAAATAAGATAAACACCTATCGAGGATGTTAAAGAAGGAGAAAGGAAGACAGTGAGGTAGTGAATAAATAAAATTCTGGCAAGAGTCTATTCTATTTTGCACTAAATTTTGCACTAACAATTGCTAAGGGCCATCGATATATATATATATATACATATAATTATATATATATATAATTTATATATGTTACTTTTCATTGAAATGTTGCAGTTTATTACTTGATTGACATGTCATTGTAGTGGTGTCAGTAATATATATATATATATATATATTATAGATATATATATGACTTGTCTATGCAATTACCTTAAGTAAATTTTGCACTAACAATTGCTAAGGGCCATCGATATATATATATACATATAATTATATATATATAATTTATATATGTTACTTTTCATTGAAATGTTGCAGTTTATTACTTGATTGACATGTCATTGTAGTGGTGTCAGTAATATGTTAAGTACTTTCATATTAAAAAACACGTCACCGGTTGTGTCCAATTTCAATTTTTAGGGACAAGAATTTCCGTGCGTATCTTTTATTCCCCGATGTCCGCAATTTTTTTACATTTTCTCCTTAAAACCATCCCCATTATCCACCAAACCAAAGAATTGCACACAGTTTAGCCATAGACGAATGGCTCTCTTCTAACCGCCTGCGGCTGAATCCTGACAAGACACAATTCATATGGCTTGGTGGCCGTCTTCAGCTCAATAAGATTGATACTAATTCCCTTCATCTCAGATTTCCATACATCCACTTCTCCTCTTCTGTTCGTGACCTGGGAATTGTCTTGGATCCTTCCCTTTCTTTTACTGACCAGGTCAACTCGGTTTCCAGATCTTGCTTCTACCATCTGCGCCAACTACGTTCCATTCGCAGCTCTCTTTCACTGCATGCCTTTGATCCACGCCTTGATCTGCACTCGGGTCGACTTTGGGAACGCTGCATACATTGGACTCTCCGCCTCTAATACTTACAAACTCTAGTCTATTCTTAATGCAGCTGCTCGGCTTATAGGCGCCATTCCAAAGTTTGCTCATATCTCATGCTATATTCGGGATACCCTTCACTGGCTCCCTATCCAACAGCGGGTAAACTTCAAAATCCTTTCCATCATGCGTAACTGCCTTGTTGGGGTGGCCCCATTCTACCTGAGGTCTTCTTGCAAATGTGTCTCCTCCTTACCTGCGAGGATCTCTTTGCGATCTTCGACCCGTGGCCTTATGGTTGTCCCTCGCATGAGCTCTGCTACGGCCCACTCTAGGTGCTTTGCCCGTGTTGGCCCATCAGCTTGGAACTCTCTTCCCCAGTCTCTTCACCTGAAGTTACTAGCCCTCTCTCCTTTTCAGTTCCGTAGACGTCTTAAGACTTTGTTGTTCCCTGACGCAGGCACTGAAGCAGGTCGAAAGCGCTGCTGATTTTTGAGCGGCGCTATATAAATGTTCGATTACAATTACAATTAGCCACCATGGGCATTAATGGTTGAATGAGTTGCATATTGAAGTATGAAAACTTTTACGGTCAATTTTCCCTAAATTCACGCTTTCCGACATGAGTTGCTCAAAAGTAGGACTACATAATAATATTATCTGTAAAACGGTGCAAGATATATATGCTTGAAATTTTCACCATTTGATGTTGTTTTTAACCATGAACATAGAAATCGTAAATGTCATACCCCAGATATGGTACCTTTTCTCCCAGCCGGTCACACACACGCACACACACGCTCACACACGTGCATCTGTTAGCTTTTAGAGTAAAAATGCGTACAAGAATTACTCTCACAATACCATCGCTGCCTGCATCTTTTATAAAATTTGTTGAGACTGTTTTAAAGGTGTCTAAAGACTGGCTCAAAGTCGGCACACGGTATCTCTCTCGTGGGAGAAGGGCCGAACCCGTACCCATCGCGTAACAAGGCGAGAGCTCTAACATATCGGCTATCGTATCAAATCGGAGAAAACTTTTTGTCCTATTGGCATCAACGGCCTTTGATCAAAGAATTTTGATACGTAGTTTTCGGGCCCTTCTGCTATCCCTAAGCAAAGGGAACGTCAACGGCTGTGGCAGCCACAAGATGTCGCTAAACACTGGATACTACATAATTAAGTAAGTACGTAAGTAAATAAGTAAGTAAGTAGGTAAGTATGTAAGTAATTAAGTAAGTAAGTGAGTGAGTAGTTAAGTAAGCAAGCAAGTAAGTAAGTAAGTATATTCTTTATTGGCCAATTGATAACACTGGACAACAAATTTTAACTTTTTTTTGCTGCCTAAAAAACTTTAGCTGTTCTATATAGATTTTGGCACGCTGAATCCAGTGGTGTTCTCAGAATTTTTGTATCACGTCAGGTTTTTGAGAAAAATGGTTTGCAAGATTTTAAAAGAAATGCCCAGAAAGTTACTTAGTGCATAGATTTCACTGGACAACAAATTTTAACTTTTCTTTGCTTCCTAAAAAACTTTAGCTGTTCTATATAGATTTTGGCACGCTGAATCCAGTGGTGTTCTCGGAATATTTTTACCACGTAAGGTTTTTGAGAAAAATAGTTTGCAAGATTTTAAAAGAAATGCCCAGAAATTTACTTTTTAGTGCATAGATTTCACTGGACAACAAATTTTAACTTTTTTTGCTTCCTAAAAAACTTTAGCTGTTCTATATAGATTTTGGCACGCTGAATCCAGTGGTGTTCTCAGAATTTTTGTATCACGTCAGGTTTTTGAGAAAAATGATTTGCAAGATTTTAAAAGAAATGCCCAGAAAGTTACTTAGTGCATAGATTTCACTGGACAACAAATTTTAACTTTTCTTTGCTTCCCAACAAACTTTAGCTGTTCTATATAGATTTTGGCACGCTGAATCCAGTGGTGTTCTCAGAATTTTTGTATCACGTCAGGTTTTTGAGAAAAATGGTTTGCAAGATTTTAAAAGAAATGCCGAGAAATTTACTTAGTGCATAGATTTACAATGTACTGTTATTTACTTTTTGGACATTTTAAAACTGAACAACCGCTGATTTGCGTTTGTATTCAATATATACAAACGCAAATCAGCGGTTGTTCAGTTTTAAAATGTCCAAAAAGTAAATAACAGTACATTGTAAATCTATGCACTAAGTAAATTTCTCGGCATTTCTTTTAAAATCTTGCAAACCATTTTTCTCAAAAACCTGACGTGATACAAAAATTCTGAGAACACCACTGGATTCAGCGTGCCAAAATCTATATAGAACAGCTAAAGTTTTTAGGAAGCAAAAAAAGTTAAAATTTGTTGTCCAGTGAAATCTATGCACTAAAAGTAAATTTCTGGGCATTTCTTTTAAAATCTTGCAAACTATTTTTCTCAAAAACCTTACGTGGTAAAAATATTCCGAGAACACCACTGGATTCAGCGTGCCAAAATCTATATAGAACAGCTAATGTTTTTTAGGAAGCAAAAAAGTTAAAATTTGTTGTCCAGTGAAATCTATGCACTAAGTAACTTTCTAAGCATTTCTTTTAAAATCTTGCAAACCATTTTTCTCAAAAACCTGACGTGATACAAAAATTCTGAGAACACCACTGGATTCAGCGTGCCAAAATCTATATAGAACAGCTAAAGTTTTTTAGGAAGCAAAGAAAAGTTAAAATTTGTTGTCCAGTGAAATCTATGCACTAAGTAACTTTCTGGGCATTTCTTTTAAAATCTTGGAAACCATTTTTCTCAAAAACCTGACGTGATACAAAAATTCTGAGAACACCACTGGATTCAGCGTGCCAAAATCTATATAGAACAGCTAAAGTTTTTTAGGCAGCAAAAAAAAAGTTAAAATTTGTTGTCCAGTGTAATCGCACTTCGGTGTTCAATCAATAATATTATAGTCCCGCATATCTAAGAAAGTCAGCCACTCTTGATCAGACCTAATAAATCATCCTAGTGATGAAAGTTTTACGCATCAAAATATCTGCGGGAAGATTGATACGGTCGTGAGCGCGGGGGCGGGGGTAATACTGAATAGGGGAAGCAAATCATGTAACACATACCGCCAGGATCGATGAAAAAGGCGGTAATAATTATGCTACTACATACCTTAGACATACTGCTGTGGTAGTGCCAGTCCCAAGCCTGGAGAATGGGAAGGGTGACGCTAATCATCTTTGTTTCAACACAGTGTCGTTAAACAGCAATTAGACACCTTTAAATAGGACTTCACTGCGGCTAGATATTAGGTTCAGTTCCTGAAAATATGCAATTATTATCTAGCACCTCTAGTTGTTTTTTTACCTTCAACTGAAACAAAAATAATAAGCATTTACGGATACAGAAATGAATAAAGACGAGCATTTGAGGGTGCTCTGGGCATATGGAATCGAAAAAATATGAACATCATAGCCGTTGAGTAGACCCTTAATGAACACTGAAAAAGAACTCTTAACGGTCAAGAATTGACTCATATGTAAATGTATATATATTCGTTTATTGAGAAAAACAATCTGACAAAAACGCAGAAATGCTAACATGAGTGATAATGAATAATTAAAGTTCACTAGAAAGTTTTAGAATAAACTAGTAAATATTTTTATATAATGATCTGGGAATAAATTGAGAGTTGTCCTTGGGTGGGAGAGTATGGTTGTGTGCTCTAGGTCTTAACTGGTGAGAGGAGAGGGGTCGGAGTGGAGGTAGGAGATGGTGAAGTACATGCTTGGGGTTGTGTAATATGGAGAATAGGAGTTTTGCATCGGCTGTATTGGCAAGTTCAGAGACTGTATTGTGTATGTTTTACTTTTAAAATGGGAAGAAACTAAAATTAATAGATCGCCTTAAATACCTGTCGGACAACACAATTTCTGTCGACTGGTTTTGTCTCTACTAAGACCATGAACCCAGAAGTTTTTGAAAAATATTCATGTAAAGTTGTAAACCAATGACGACCTGGAACGAATCATCTTCAATCAAGAAATCAACTGATATACAATTAATTTTCTTTTTTTAAAGACGTCAACGGCCATAGTAGCCACAAGGTGTCGTTAAACATTTTTAAAAAGTAAATAGGGCCTATATGCTGCGCATTTTGTTTCATTCCGAAAATTTTGATGGCCGATAACTTATCTACTTACTTAATTGACAACTAATGTAGCGATCTGCTAAACACCTTTAAATAGATTCCAACCGACGCAATATTTTGTTTAATCGAAAAGGATTTATTAATTAAATCTAAGGCACCCCGATAATAGCTCTTCAAAATGAGTGTGGGAATTACCACTCCACCTACGTCGCTTGAATAAATCGCTCAAGGTCGGATCTAAGATCATCAGTTCTAAAGATCGCCCAGCAGTGGAGGCTATGCGAGACCACTGGTCAAATTATTATTACACATCCTCTGTTAAATCAAATTCCATACCTCATAACTTCACTACCAGGTAACGGCGGTGGATTTTCGATTATTATTATTATTAATCCAATATTTAACGACATCCTATAGCTGTTGACGTCTTTAAGTTTTTGGTGTATAACGAAAATGTCAAATATATACATTTCGTTCAAAGCCATTTACAGGTGTTTTCGAACGTCATAACATAATTAGTAGGAGACATCTCTAAACGGCGTTATGTTTGCCAGAGCAGTTGACGTTCACCTCAACCTTAAATATTTCAATGGAACACCGCACAACGAATTAAGTTAGGCCTATCTGTTTTATTCCAAGGTTTAACGTCGTCTTATGACATCAAAGGCCGACGACGTTTCGAAAGTTTACACAATGAAAACGTAAAATTTATAGCATGCAAAACACACCAATAAAGTCTAGGTGTCAAACCACAGCTTTACAATGTCCCTAATATTCATTGTTTAAGGACATAACAAATACAATTACTAATGCTTATGATTCGTGTATTATGAAAAGATGGTATTTGATGCAAATCAATCAACATTTTGCAGCCATTGTCAAACACAAGAAGATTGAAACGTATAAATGATTCTTGATAAATAATACTAATATTAAAGTTTAAAAATCATGTAATGATAACTACAATTAATAATTATGGATTTTTCAATTCCAAAGTTTAAGGTCGTCCAATGACATCATGAGGATCGCCGACGACAAGCAATAAGAAGGACGACAATTATCTCTCGTACTAAAAACTTAAATATATAGCCTTTGGTCAAATTACTTACAGGTGTCTAAGAAAATCGTTATATTAGAAGCAGTTGCCTATGTATACAAACTATACATACTTACGTACATACTTATATTTAAACGTACATATACACTGTATACGGATAAACAGGAGGGCGACGTTAGTCATCTTCGTTCAGACACAAGCAGTAATTGTAATTGTAATCGAACATTTATATAGCGCCGCTCAAAAATCAGCAGCGCTCTCGACCTGCTTTAGTACCTGCGTCATGGAACACGAAAGTCTTAAGGCGTCTACGGAATAACCAAGCAATCGGAAATGTCTTCTTGGCTCTGCTCCATCATACGAAAGGGACTTAGGCATTTCAGTCTCCTCGTTCCCGGGTCGTGGCACCCTTCCGTCGGCTTCCCATAGACTCCTGATTGTGCCTCTTATACAGACTGCTGCAGGTCAGTCCAGAAGCTTTGCTTAGTTTGGACCCACCAGCTGGAATCACCTTTTCTTAAAACTGCGGCTCTAGATCCTCAGTTTGTCACTTCCATTGTTTCTCAGGCGCCATAAGTCTGTGTTATTTTGCAGTGACTTCAGTGGTTCGGGTCAGGATCGCCACAGATGAGTTTATTCTTGAAGTGTCGCTTTATAAATGTCAGATTGCATTTACAATAACATTTGTGTAAAACAACATTGACGGTAAAGGAAAGCTCACATCCTTTGACTTCGAACAAGTTAGCTGTTGAACGAAAATGTCGATATATATAGTAACGATGAAGTATTCTTTAAAGGTATCTAAGTTTGAACGTAAATGTATTACTAGTTGACGTTGCACAACGAAGCATTGTTCTAGCACAGTGCACTTTAAACAGTAACTAATTAACTGTTCAAAATAATTTATGCTGATGTCAACGGCGTTTGTTGCTTTAGAATGTCGTTGAACTGTGTGGGGAATCTGTGGGTCAATAATTAATTATGAATTATGAATAAAGAAACATTTTCCAAAAGAACTTCAACATTGAAATATCATAATTACTTTGAAATTATCGTCAGCGGCCTTTGGTGTCAAACAACGACATTAAACCTTTGAATTGAACTGAATAATTAAATGTTGCCAATTAATGTGCTAGGTACGGTTGACGGTGACTGCAATGACAAAAATAAGATGTTGTTAACATTGGTCAGGCGATCTCACAAAATGAGGCTTATGTCGCATGCTCATAATTAAGAGATATAGGCGATTTTCTCGCAAAAGGGGTGGGGTCATCGGGTCTATTTTCACTTTTTTGTATTTTCGCTTAGTATTGCATCCATCTTCATATTTTCTTAATTTTAGAAGGAATTTCCGAGGGCAAATATTGTTAATTAATTTTTATTTGAATTTATTCCAGCAATTTTAACTCAAAAGTTTACATTTTAGCCTGTTTTCGACGTCATGTTATGCCGGGTAATAACCTCACACCCCTACTCAAAATGTAACGTGGACGTCAAAGTCCCTGGCAGCCATAAAATATATTTAAACACTGCAAATTCATTATTGCTGTATAACCTACAGTATTATCATGCATGCATAATTGATGTATACATCACATGTGTATTTTGTGAGCACAGCATTCATGTAATCACATGTAATAATATACTCTACTCTACTCTGTCGACGCTACTTGGCTCACAGACTCTGAACATCCAAGCCATCTATCAGCTTTCTATGGGAATCCGTTGGTTGGTTTCTCGTGTGAGCGTGGGCCCACCACTGCTGACATTTCTAGCTTACTATGCATTGTTTTGCTAACTGATGTGAAATATTCGTCCGTAAAGACAATTGCATTATTTTCGTTTCGTAATGACACTTACCAACATAATAGTCTGGCGCAGAGGGCGCCTCAGAGTAGGTCTCTTGAAGAGGCGATATATAAATTTTCAAAATGAGTGAATACTGTACAACTCTTGACTCCAGCTTTCTTTGGACTCAAATCAGAGACAATGCGAGATTACGAATACGTTGCCACACGCCATCCCTTCTCTCACGAACTTACAATGTTTCGATCAGCTTATAATAGACACCTTTAAAGTTCTTGACGCAGAAGAATGGCGACGTCGAAATGATTCTTCGTGAATAACATAAGGTCGACGTAAACGGCCATTGTGGCCTCCACAGAATTCATTCATTCATTCATTCATTACAAAGTTTTATATAGCGCCCCTTCAAGGTTACTACTCACGAGCGCTCCCGACCACAGCACGGTTGAAAAGGACAGTTTTTAGGCAAGTATAGAAAGATTCAGAGTGGATTCTGGGATGCAAGCGCAGCATCAAAGGGAGCCCGTTCCAGAGGGATGGACCAACCACTGAGAAGGCTCGATTCTGCTTAGTAGCTGTGCGGGCAAAAGGACCATGAGCACGCCCCGCTCAGTAGAGCGGAGAGAGCGACGACCCGGAGCACCCAAGGTAGGGCAGCAGAGGTCGCGTAGATAGGCAGGGGCTAGGCCCAGCAAGGACCGCCAGACCAAAGCGATGATCCGATACGAGATCCGCTGCAGCAGAGGGAGCCAACGAAGCACATCCAGCATATAACCTGAGACGTGGCCAAATTTGGGAATACGTCTGCAAAGGCGTGCAGCAGAGCGCAGGACCCGGTTCAGGCACCCCAACCGACAAGCTGGGAGGCCAACATAGAGTGAGCAACAGTAATCAAGTCGGACACTGATAAAAGAGTGGATGAGAGTAGCGGTGGAGTCTGATGTAAGTGAGCGAGCAACAGTGCGAAACTGGCGTAACTGATAGTATGAATCACGGCAGAGGCGGTTTATATGTGGGGCAAAGGTTAACTCTTGGTCCAGTGTAACTCCAAGGTCACGGACAGCAGAGGAAAAGACAAACTGAGGGAAGTCTGCAGCAATGGTAGAAAGGTCTAGCTTCGCAAGCTGCTGCCGAGTGCCCAGCCAGATAAATTGGGTTTTAGATGGGTTGAGGCGCAGGCGGTTCGATGACATCCAGGCCTCCAGGGCACCTAAAGCCAGGCTCATTGCTCGAACAGCAGCAGTGGCGTTAGTAGCAAGGCAGTGCAGGTAGGCCTGAACGTCATCAGCGTACAGGTGACCTAGCACAGCAGAAGCAGTAAGTAGGGAACCAATTTCAGAGGTGTAAATGATGTAAAGAAGGGGACCCAGCACCGAGCCCTGTGGAAGGCCGTAAGGGGCAGGGACCCATGAGGACCTGGAGGGCCCATGGACCACACAGAAAGAATGTTGTTGAACAGTGGAAAAAGTACTACTGCTAATACACCTTTAACTCTGTCACTGCTAGAACTCTGGCAGTGCCAGTCCCAAGTCTGGAGAAAGGAGGAGGGCGACGCTAATCATCGTTGTTTTAACAAAGTGAAGTTAAATAGTAAGTAGACAATTGCTCAAAATAATTTATTCCGACGTCAACGGCGTTTATTGCCATAGGATGTCGTTGAAATTTTGGGTACAAATGACTGAGATACCTTAGTATAATTACATGCTTTGAAATTGTCCTAAGTGGCCTTTCATGTAAGACTACGGCTTTACATCATGGAATTGAACTTATTCATAAACTGTTCCTATTCATTGCATGAAGTAAGGTTGACCTTGTAGCCATAAAATGTTACTAAACACTGCCATGGATACTACTAACCAGATCACGATCTACTGAGACACCTTTAAATCGTTTTCACGGAAGCTATAACAGACGACAAATTTCGTTTAAATTCGCCTGTCTGTCAATAGCCTATTTATATGTAAGGTTAATTAAGTCGATATATTAATGAATCAACACAGACCCTTCAAAATGGTAGCTTAAACATTAAGTAATGCTAAAAATGTATAAAGTGCTTAATGTTTAACACTACTAAAAAGCTGGTAATAAACTAAACTCATAGCCTATATTTTGAAATTCGAGATTTCATTTTTTAGTGTGAAAAATCTAAAGAAATGATTCAACATGTATTGAGCCATTGTGTTTCTTTTTTGTATGTGTGTATGTATGTAGGGGGGGCACTTGTTATAGCGCCCCTTCAAGATTTCTACTCGGGGGGGGGCGTGGCGCATTGGATAACATCTGGCAAAGTGACCGAGAGGTACCGAGTTCGAGCCCCCGTTGGGCGGATATGCTTTGTGTTTGCAGGCTGTCTGTTCTGTTAGTAGTTAAGATTTGTGTCTTGTGAATTGCATAATTGTACACTGTAACCGGTTGCGGTGTGTCAACCGGATTGTTGAATAAACGAAAATATATTATTATTATCAATGACTCTAGAAGCCGTAATAAGTTTCTAAACGATGCAGATTATTATTTCGATACAGTTCTCTATTTTACGGTATATGTTATTTAAAATCATGCGTACATAATTTACATATGACTGATTTCTGTATTTTGTGAGCAGAGCAAAATCATATGTAGTAAGACACTGTAAACTCTTGGCTCCAGCTTTCTTTGGGCTGATATAAGAGATAACGCGAGATTATGAATACGTTGCCACATGGCAGTTAAACAGTAACTAAACAACTGTTCAAAACAATTTATGCCGACGTAAAGGCGTTTGTTGCCGTGGGATATCACTTAAATGTTGGGTCTAATAATATGAATGAAAATTTTCCAAGAGAAATTCAGCATTGTAATACTTTGAAAGGATACTTTGAAATTATCCTCTGTCGCATTTGCTAACGGTTTTAAACCACGGAATTGAAATTATTCATAAATTGTTCATTATTTTTTTAAGTAAGGTCGACGTCGACTGCCCTAGTAGCCATAAAATGTTGTTATTAAACACTGGATACTACTAGCGATTTCAAGATCTCCTTCAACACCTTTAAATCGGTTTTGACGTTTGGTATATAAAAGGCGTGTCATCGACTTCGTTGAATGTTTGGCTTTTGTTACCATAATGATAATTGAAAATGTAAGCTAACGGCCCTGGTCGCCATAAGATGTATTTAAACAACGTAAATTATTAGTTGGATACAGTTCTCAATTTTACTGTATATTATTTATATGCATACGTGCATAAGTCTTGCATGAATCATTTGTGTAATTTATGAGCAGATCATAATTAATAATAATTACTAATTAGTCATTGTAATAATATACTGTAAAACTCTTGTTTCCAGCTATTATAATAAATGTAAGACTGCAATTACAATAAGTTCGTTAGCTGCTGTTAGAGTAAAGATGATTAGTGACGTCCACTTTTTTCCAGGCTTGGGACTGGCACTGCCAGAGTAGGCCTAGTCGCATAAATACTGACACTACCGCACCAGAAATATTAAGAGTGACTAGGACGCACTTCTGGTTTAGTAGAAGTAGTTGAGTTTGACATTGGTGTCGTTAAAAACGGAAACTACTACTACTACTAACAGCATAGAACTCCGCCACAATCCCACGTGAGGTAGTTTCAATCCCAAGTCTGAAGAAAGGAGGAGGGCGACGCTAATCATTGTTGTTTTGACACAGTGCAGTTAAACCTAGGAAATGAACTCATTCATCAAATGTTCCTAATTATTGTGTTATGTAATGTTACGTCGATAGCCCTAGTAAATAATAAATAAATAATAATCTTTTCTTTATTGAAGCGCCTGACAAACACACTGCATTGTACATCTACATGTTATGCAATTGAAACAATTCACAAGAACACAAATGACAGAAGACATAAATCTTAAAGTTACTAACAGAACAGACAGCCTGCAATACACGGCGCTAATAGCAGCCTACAAAGCATGTCCCCCCTACGGGTCTCGAACTCGAAACCTCTCGCTCTCTATGCCGGTGTGTTATCCAATGCGCTATTGTGCCCCCCCCTTTGCCAGTGAAGAGACTGGCCATAAGATGTTGTTAAACACTCGACACTACTAGCTATATCAAGATCTCCTTCGACACCTTTAAATCCGTTTTTACGGAAGCTATATAATCAATATATAATCTACATCGTTCAAACTGACGCCAATCATCGTCGATATGACGGCGTCGTTAAATAAACGTATTACACACATACATCGTTCAATCCATGGTGTGTCCTCGATAATCGCGTTTAGATGTATCTAAAATATGCAAATTATTAGTTCGATACAGCTAGGAAATAAACTGCATATATTGTTTATAGTCATGCGTACATCATATATGTATGCATCATATGTGTAATTTATAAGAGCATCATAATCATATATAATTATATGCCGTAAAACTCTTGGCTTGAGCTTTCTTTGGGCTTCATATCAGAGACATCGTGAGATTACGAATACCTTGCCACCCACTGCTCCTTCCCGTCTGAATTCTATACCTGGTTCCGCCTCTGTTGTCTTGTTTGCTATATTTCCAGTTAGACCATTGCTTTACAATATTATTACAGTTACAAGTAGACATCCAGGATCGTAATAGTAATCTTCTCCTCTTCCTGCCCAACGGACTCAGATCTTCAGTTGATATCTCAGGACAAACCCTCTGATAAGGCGCAGCGCTCGTCAATAAGCCGGTGCCCTACGCCTAGCTTCAGAGTAATGCTCTAGAAGTTTACGATAATCATTACAACTTTTAAATCGAGAATTTACTAAATCGATGCTTAAAAACTAAGCGCTCATCACCAGGTTGTTCACAAACGCTGCGTCAAGGCAGTGGGGTCGTGAAGGGAGGTCTAAAGAACACAGAATCAGACAGACCAGAGATAGTACACTCATACACTCATACATACCTACCTATACACTTAAAAATGCACAACCTATGCACTCATACATCTATATACCTAAATACACCTATACACTCATACATTATAAATATGCACTCATACGTATACATAATAATACGAATGTATATAATTATTATGTAGATCTGCAAAACTGTTAAGTCTGTTTTAAAACAGCTGTTCTGACGTTTTGACAATACCTTCATTCAAGTGCTAACATTTCCTATTTTGAAATCTTAACATTATCTGTTTTGAAGCGTACAGCTGAATCGAAAGCTACGAATGGTCTTGCGACACTCTCAGTCCAGAAACAGCTCCATTATACATCCACCGCTGTCCTAACTGTCCGCCTGTCTAAGTCGGCTTCACGCTGTCGCCCTTTATCTTAATCCGCAAGATGTCGTTAAACACTGAAAAGTAGCTAATAATGTTACGATCATCTTAAATTAGACACCTTTAAATTGCTTAACACCCCGGCTATATGTGATTATCGTTGAGATTTTTGTTAAATTAAAACGCCTACAGCTGTGTGGCAGGGAAAGGTTTGGTTGACGTGAAAGGCCACAAAATGTTGTTGAACAGTAAGTAAGTAAGTAAGTAAGTAAGTAAGTAAGTAAGTAAGTAAGTGTGTTCTTTATTAAACGCTGGCAAACGCACGGCGCTGTACATACAAAGTTATACAGTTATACAATTACAATTACAATTATCAAATAGTAGCGAAAAAGTTAGTAAATAGTAAACTAAAAAACACTATGGCCTAGCTGTACAACATCCTAGCCAGGAAACCGCGCCTGGTGAGGCAATCAAATCTAGAAAGAACACGGTTATGTGAGCGTGGGCGCAGATCGTGACCAGTATATAGGACAGGGGGTAGTAGGTAATGAAGGATATGTCCAGGATTATTTAAGATATTTCTAAAAAGGTCTTTGTCGGCTTTTTTACAGAGTTCCTCAAAAGTAGGGAAAGATTTGGGTAGGAAGCCAAAGCGTACCAGCTTGCGGACCACAGCACTCAGAGAGTCACGTGGAAAGTACTAATGACATAACGATCTGCTCACACACATTTTACTCATCCACTGCTCGGACTCCGGCAGTGCCAATCCCAAGCTTGGATAAAGGAGGAGGGCGACGCTAATCACCTACCTTATGACACAGTGTCGTTGACCAGTAACTAACCAACCGTTTAACATAATTAATGCCGACATCAACGGCGTTTCCTGCCATAAGGTATCGCTAAACTATTGGGTCCAATAGGAATGAAGGAACATTTTCAACATTGAAATATTATATACTTTGAAATTGGCGTCAGCGGCCTTTGAAATCAGTCGACAACGTTAAACCGTTCAATTGAACTAAATCATTAATTGCTCCTAATAAAACCGCTAGGTACGGTTGACGGCTGCCATAAACACTAGATGCTACTAACGGTCTTCTTCGACACGCAAACACATATCTGAGTATCTGTGCACTCTTACTCATGCATACCTATTCATTGAAACATCTTCAGACAAAATACGCTCAGACTTAAGTTAAGCACTTAAGCACTTATACACTCAAAACAACTACTTCCTATACACTCACGCAGAACCCACACACTTCTATAAACCTAACTATCTATCTATCTATCTATCTATCTATCTATCTATCTATCTATCTATCTATCTATCTATCTATCTATCTATCTATCTATCTATCTATCTATCTATCTATCTATCTATCTATCTATCTATCTATCTATCTATCTATCTATCTATCTATCTATCTATCTATCTATCTATCTATCCATCTATCCATCTATCCATCTATCCATCTACCCATCTATCCATCTATCCATCTATCCATCTATCTATCCATCTATCCATCTATCCATCTATCCATCTATCCATCTATCCATCTATCCATCTATCCATCTATCCATCTATCGTGGCTAACCGAGCTGACGACGCGCTATTCAAAGCCATAATAAGCGACCCTAATCACGTTCTTTGTCGAATACGCCATGAGCGACAGGAGAGCCGATACAATCTGCGACTCAGACCCCATCCCTTTGCCCTGCCAGCCAAGGATAGCAAGAATTTTTTACACGCCAAATGTATAAAAACATTTACAATAATACAATTCAATACAAATGAAAATTTATAGCGCGCTTTAACAAGACAGGTCTTGCACGAGAGCGCGTTTCGTTACATTCTTAGTCATAGTGCAAGGTGAACAGATGAGTGTTTACTTTTGTTTTAAACTGAGCAACGGATGTGCACTGTCGAACTGAAGTTGGAAGACTGTTCAATTCTTAGAGAATTTATTAGCAGCTCTCTGGAACCTCACCTAGTCTCGCTCTCAAGTATAAGTCAATCCAATCTGTCCTATTAAAACCATATATCATTATAGTGCTGAACAGTACAGTACCTAAACCTATAATAGTATATTCTCTAACACTATAACTGAATAATCATGCATTGATGTTACTTGCTGCGTTCTGACAGCTAGTTATGAAATAAACGAAATACAATACATTACAATACATCCACCGTCGGAATGTAAATGTCTATAATAATATGAGTATTATATCCTTGGTTATACTAGCACTTGCTAATAGGCCCTATTCTTATTTCTTAAAGATGCCGTAGCCTAATGTTTAACGATATAATTTTCATCACTTCACACCTTTAAAAACATCACTAAAGCACTTTAAAGGTCTGCATTGACCAACGGTATCTAAGTAGTAGCACGATTATCACTGCATCATTATTCTCGAAACATGGATTCTAGCCATGTAAAATTAAAAATCACGAGAGAACCGAATAGAAACGTAGAGTTAAAAAATTCAGAAACCCCAATACAATGTTATCTATCACTACTTCTGGCAACAAAGGTAGTTGACGTCCAGATTACTTATTTTCAACCGTTCTCACCTTTCGTATGGCAAAATGATGAACACATTATTATTGCAAAGTTTAATGACATCTTATGACTACAATGGTAGTTGACGTCTTTAAAAGATAATAATTGTTTTTCAGATCATTAGGCTAATAGTTTTCCTTGGGGGGGCCCGATAGCGCATTGGACAACACACTGGCATAAGGAGCGAGAGGTACCGAGTTCGAGATCCGTAGGCGGACATGATTTGTAGGCTGCTTTTAGCGCCGTATATTGCAGGCTGTCTGTTCTGTTAGTTGTTAAGATTTTTGTCTTCTGTCATTTGTGTTCTTGTGAATTGTTTCAATTGCATAACATGTAAATGTACTGCGCCGTGCGTTTGTCAGGCGCTTCAATAAAGAAAAGATTATTATTATTATTCTTCAGCTGATTTTTCCCCGTCGATTTTCGTTTCTTCTATAATCGTTTGATTCGTGAATGTTTGAGGTGACGGTATTGGCCAAATTGCCCTTATGTTGCTGGTGTTGTACTGGGATAACGATTATTTTAGATGTAATGTAATTAGCAACTTCTATTGCGCCGGTGTCTAATGCACAAGGCATCAACCGATGGCGCATCAAAACAATCCCTAATCAGGTCGACATCCAAAGATCAGTCCATAAGAGACAGAGAGGCAGCCTAAGGTGGATAAGCAATTTGAAAGAGGTAAGTTTTCAGCCGAGAACGAAATGACACAAGCGACTGAGCACAGCGCACAGATACAGGAAGAGAGTTCCAAAAAGCAGGCCCAGCAACCGAAAAAGCTCGTTCACCAAGAACAGTTCTTGATTTAGGTATGACCAGACAAAGACAATCAGATGACCTCATTGAATAATGAATAATGATAAGTCAGAGCAATAAGAACAGATTTTAAATATTGTGGTTGGCAGTGTTCAAAGTTTTATAAACTATGAGCCCCAATTTGAAACGAATTCTTTGCTGAACAGGAAGCCAATGCAGAGATTTAAGCAGAGGGGTTATATGTTCATATTTGGATGTATTAGTTATGGCTTTAGCCAAAGAGTTCTGAGTCCTCTGCAGCTTCAGTATGTTTGATCTATTGATACCAGTAAGAAGCGCATTACAATAGTCTAGGCGACTGGAAACCAATGCATTTGCCAGAGATATTCTTGCAGACATGGGCACATAACGCCCATAATAATGTATACATGTGAAAATCGGTGCTTAGTTGCTGTTTAACGACACTCTGTCATTACAAAGATGATTAGCGTCGTCCTCCTCCTTCCTCCAGGCTTTGGACTGGCACTTACACAAGTTATTTTATTCTACATTTTCCTTTCTGTCTTTCAGTAGCAGTTTCCAGCCGTCAGCGATGTAATACAGAACCGCTCGTCTGCTTTTATTTATTGGATGAGAATTACTCTTAAAAGAGGTGTGTAATTAATGCAAAGCCTGTCTTCTGCTCTCACTTATAGATCGACTATCAGACTCAAAAGAGGTATGTAATTATTTTTTAACAGTTCTCACAGTTTCTATGGCCCAAAATAGCCTCAAAAAATAAATAATCAATAGGCTTCTTAATCTTCACTTTAACGATAACTTGTGCCAACGTCGCCCGTTGACGTCAAATCGTACATCATGCTGTTACAATTGCATAATTAGCATTCACGTTGAACAATAAAGGTAGCTAACATACTTACATCAAAGTTTCATTCACTGGAATTATTGTGGTTACTTGAAAGACTTGTGTGAGAAATTGTTCATTTCAACCGCATGAACTCTAGTAGTAGTTTCAGGTTTAGGACTCTGTATGATTACAAAGACCATTCCTGCTTTCTCGAGGCTAACTGTCCGATAATAGAATTTCTTTCGACTGATTTTGTTTCAACTAACACCATTAACCCAGAAGCCACCGAAATACACGCATGAAAATCAATGACGACCTTGAAAGAATGATCCGTAATAAAGAAAATCAACTGATATACAATTAATTTTCTTTTTTCAGACGTCAACGGCCATATCAGCCACAAGATGTCGCTAGAAATTTTGAAATAATAAAATATACTGCGCCTTTTGTTTAATTCCGAACAGTCTGATGGCTACTTACTTATTTACTTACTTAGTGGACAAAATTTACATATTATTTAATAATATAACGATCTGCTAAGAGAACTTTAAATAGTTTTCAACAGAACCTATCTAAATCAAATTTTCGTTTAATCGTTGATAATGGAAGACGAAGATACAAATATCTCAAACAGAACTTTAATGTCATTTAATGTCATTTAACTCCGCCAGTACTCGTATTCTGGTAGTGCCAGTCCAAAGCCTGGATAAAGGAGGAGGACGACGGTAATATTTGTGTGAGCTTTTTATAACACAGTGTCGCGATCGCCGATGAATCAATATGCAAGTTTAAGGTCGACGTCAACGGCCCTGGTAGCCAAAAGATCTCGTTAAACAATGGAAACAATAACAATTGAACTAGTATGCTTGCCATAGGATGCAGTATCTAGATAAACGATCGCTGACACTGTTACAAAAATTTCTCGTATCGCTGTCAACAGCGTTTGCTGCCATAAGGAGTCGTTAAACTGTTGGTATAGCCTAAACGCTAACAGTGCACGTTGTTTAGTTAATATATAAGTCTACTAACATCATGAACTTATTAACCCGCCACAGCCTGTTCCCTTGTAGTGCCAGTACAAACCCTGATAAGTGAAGGAGGGCGACGCTGATCATTTTCGCAATTAAACAGCATCGTCACAGCAACTGCTATTGCGTTAGCCAGTGATCTTTTTTTCGAATTCAACGACTTAAGTTTGATTTAAAAAGTCAGCAAATCGGAAAGACTAAAGATTACAAAAATTATAAGAGCAAGGCTGTCCTCTTGTCTTAAAATAGTAATAATCCTAATAATACAAATAATACAGATAATACAAATAACACAAATAATACAAATAATAATAATAATAATAATAATAATAATAATAATAATAATAATAATCATCATAAATAAATAATAAATAATAAATAATAATAATAATAATAATAATAATAATAATAATAATAATAATAATAATAATAAATAAATAAATAAATAATAATAAATAATAATAATAATAATAATAAAAATAATAATAATAATAAGAGGCACATTTCCGGATGGCTGTGTAAACTGGGACGAGGCCTGATTTCTCGGAGAACGTTTTTACTCCTAACCTAATTTTTTGTTCCTGAGGGATTATTTCTACCATAATAATAATAATAATAATAATAATAATAATAATAATAATAATAATAATAATAATAATAATAATAATAATAATAATAATAATAATAATAATAATAATAATAATAATAATAATAATAATAATAATAATAATAATAATAATAATAATAATAATAATAATAATAATAATAATAATAATAATAATAATAATAATAATAATAATAATAATAATAATAATAATAATAATAATAATAACAACAACAACAATAATAATAATAATAATAATAATAATAATAATAATAATAATAATAATAATAATAATAATAATAATAATAATAATAATAATAAAAGTTCCCATCGACAATAGTAATATTCAAGTCCCTGAGGGATCATGTTTACCTCGGGGCATAAAAAAATAATAATAATAATAATAATAATAATAATAATAATAATAATAATAATAATAATAATAATAATAATAACAACAACAATAAGGAAGAAGGGGGAGGAGAAACAGAACGAGAAGGAGGAGGAGAAGGAGAACGTGGATGAAGAAGAAGACGATCGAGAACAACGAGGAGGAGACGGCTTACGAAGGTAAACCCCGATTTCTGGTCGCTGACGTCTATAGCAAAAGCATTGGGCTATGGACTGTAGCAACGGTGAACAATGTAACATGACTGCACAATGCACGGTGACCGTCGCACACGTGGAAAGAGGAAAAGAGCTTCGCACTGAATGGTAATGATAAGTAGTTCCATTGTTTAACGACATAATTATTACGGCTGCCATGGCCGTTCACGTCGACCTTACATTATACTTTTATTACAAAGAAATTGTCAAATCTGTTCATATTGAACGAAATGTTAAATATATATCTTTGTTTTAAAGCTATTTAGAGGTGTATAAAAAGATCACAACAATATTGATAGCATCCGTACATCACATCTTTAAAGAAGAGACGCATCTGTGCGATTTTTTTATTATTATTAATCAAAGGTTTAACGACATCCTATAGCTACAAAGGCTGTTGACGTCTTTAAAGTTGTTGATGTATTTCCGTTCATTTTCTTGTAATGTTCTCACAAATGTTCTTTCTCCTTTCTCGTCCTTGATTCCGTCTCCGATAAGATGCTGACGTATTTAAAGTTTCTGACGATTTAAGTTCATTTTCATATAATTTCTATCAACAGATTTTCTTTTTCTTTTCTTGGCTTTGATTCCGTTTCTGATAAGATGTAGACGTATTTAAAGTTTCTGACGGATTAAGTTCATTTCCGTATAATGTTAATAACTGTTTTCTCCTCAATCTTATTAACAATATTAACAATATTTGATAGATACATATTATTTGATTTGATACATATTAAAGTATTGTACCTCCGTTATGTTTGGCCCATTGGCTCTTTTTATTGTAATTTTTTTTAACATCTTTTTTTTTCCTTTTTTTTCCCTTTTTCTCCTTTTGTTTCTTTTTTTGGTGGCTATTTCAGCTCTTTTTTGGCTATATCAGCTTTTTTTTGGCTATATCAGCTCTTTTTTTGGCTATTTTAGCTCTTTTCAAATCTGTGCGACTGAACAAATGTTAAATATATACCTCTGGTGAAAAGCTATTTAAAGGTGTCTTCGAAGCTCAACACATAAACGTTAGCATCCATCTTTAAACGACGTTAAGGCTGTCAGGGCAATTGATGTACACTGTAGACGTCTACCTTACATATCCGATCGATTTGGGATTAAGTTATCGATATTTTTACTCCAAGGTCTGACGTCGTCTTATGACATCAAAGGCCGTTGACGACAAATAGAGAGTGTGAACAATGCAAAGAAAAACAAATGAACTTATAGCGTCCGAAAGACACCATTTGTAGCCGTTCATACCGAACTTTACAATGTCTCTAATATTTATTACACAATAAAAACGAGAAATTATTGCTTTACTAAGTGTCAAACCATAACTTTACAATGTCACTAACATTCATTGTTTAACGACGCAAAAATCTAATTAACAACGTCTATGATAGATTATTAGGAAAACAAGTATGTGATGCAAATGCAACACCAGTTTGTAGCAGTTGCAAGAAGATTTTTTAAAAAGATTCTTGATGAACAATCTTAATATCTTTAATATCTTCAATCTTTAATATCTTAATATTAAAACTTAAAAACATTTACTGATAATTATGATTAATAATTGTGGATTTTTTCAATTCCAAAGTTTAAGGTCGTCCAATGACACCAAGAAGACAGTAGAGTGAGTAGACGAAAAGTAACAAGATGCAGATATTTATCAATCGAACGAAAAACTTAAATATATAGCAGTTTGTCAAACTACTTAAAGGTGTCGAAGCAAATCATAATATCATAAGCAATTGCCACTGTTCCACCGCTATATAATCGATATTTTCGTTGAATCGCTAGTGTCATTAATACTGAATGTTGACACTTTTAAAAATGTTCAATCGTCGTCAATGGTTTTTGGTGGGTTTAACGACATCTTTGTGGTTAACACGGCTGATGACGTCGTTAACTATTTAGTCATAATATTATAGGAAATGAGCGATTATTACCTAGGGCGCTTCAATTTAACAACTCTGTGTTATAACAAAGATGATTAGCATCGACCTCCTCCTTTGTCCAGACTTTTGACTGGCACCACCTGAGGAAAGGTGGTTGCGAAGTATCTACCCGATTTACATTGGTTGATACAGTTTAACAGCATTTTATGGCAACAAATGCCGTTGACGTTGTTAGAACAAATTACCTGCATATGTTACCAATCGCATTGCATTGTGCAGTCATGTTACATTGTTCACCGTTGCTACAGTCCTACAATTTAACCATAAAGTAATAATAGCGAGATTAATTATTATTATTCGAAAGTTTAACGACATTTTATGGCAACAAAGGCCGTTGATGTAAACAGAAATTAATTTTAACAGTTCTCATCGTTCGTATGGCATAATGCAGCTTAACTTTCAAATAGAAACCAAAATCAATAAGCAATTACTCTTTAAATCAACTTAAGTCTTCAACCAATAATCTTATTTATTTTATTTATTCCAACGTTTAACGTCGTCTTATGACATCAAAGGCCGTTGACGACAATACAGGAAAGATACAATTCAATGATTACAAGAAACTTATAGCATCCGTATGACACCATCAAATGTGTCAAACAGAGCTTTACAAGTTCACTAATATTCAATAGTTTTGTAACATAAGGTAGTTCATCTTATTCTGTCTATGATTTCTATATTCTGACAAAAGATTCCATGCAAATTAAACAATGTTATGTAACTATGCAGCAATTGATCCATATAAAAATTTTACTAAGTACTCTTTTAAACAAAATGTCCATGTATCTGACATACTATACATGTAATACAAGTTCATTCAATAACATAGCATACATGTATTATAATTGTTTAAAGTATAGTTTCAATAGATTAAAATTATATTGTATTGTATTGTATTTTCGTTTATTCAAACGAAAATACAATACAATACAATATAATTTTATTATAATCACAGATCTCTTATTATAACACATTACTGAGTATTATGCAACATAGTAGCTATTTTAATACAGTAACCAAACCAAATCATATCTTATATTGAAGAACCAAAGTTGAATAACAATAATATGGTAATAACAGAAATTCATTTATCAATACGTAATATTTAAAATTTTCTCACATCAGTTCTTGTTATTTTGACATAACATATTCAAAAGTCAGTAGTTGATAAGAAGTTCTTTATGAATATTTCAATAACCTGCATTGCAACACAGTACTGAACCCATGTCTTAAAGATGTGTAATATAACATCCGTTATAAACATTTTAAAGGAGTCTAAAATTGTCTCCACTAAACCAAGCGGAACTGTGCCCATGATACATCGGTTGTATTACAAGTTTTCGACGTTTAGTGACATCTTATGGGTGCGGGAACGTTGGTGGCGATCCTCTCCTTTCTCCGGGCTTGGGACTGGCAGACTAGAATACAGCAATTACTCTTTGATCAACTTAAGTCTTCAACCAATAATTATAACTTTCTTATTCCTAAATATAATCCGTTGAGAACGTTTTAAAGGTGTCTTATCCTATTTACCAATAGGTACTGTGCCCATGTATACTGTATAGCCTGTACTAGCAGTTTCCAGTGTTTAGCGACATCTTACGATTGACCACAGCCGTTGATGACGACCTCCTCTCTTCTTCGGGCTTGGGACTGGCACGGCTATAGTACAGACAGTCGGACGGAGAACGTTTAGAAAGTTTTAAATATTTGTAAAGGAGACCCATTAACCTTCCATTTATTATTTATTCCTATGTGCCATATCGTCAAATGCCCCCATCGAAAGCCCGAGCCGAAGCAATTATCAGTTTTACGAAACACTTAAATATATAGCGGTTGATCAAACTTCTTAAAGGTGTCTAAGCAAATCGTTATATTATCTGTAATTACCGATGTTCCGTCTCTAGCCGATTTACATTGGTTGATAAAGTTTAACAACATTTTATGACATCAAAGGCCATTGACATCGGTAGGACAAATTATATTTTTAGCATAATGATGTCACCGATCGCATTGCATTTTGCGGTCATGCCACATTGCTCATCGTTGCTTCTGTAGTACAATTTGACCAGAAAGTAAAAAGAGTCAGATTAATTATTATTATTATTCCACAGACATCGTATGGTAATAAAGGGCGTTGAAGGTGACAGAAACCAGTTTGAACAGTTCTCGCCGTTCGTATGGCATAAGGCAGATAAAATTTGAAATATTAAACAAACGAATATGAAGCCATGTCTCAATCCTATATAACAACCGTTATTGATATTTTAAAGGTGTTTAAAGATGTCTCTACTAACAAATCGGTACTGTGCCCATACATCGGTTGTATTACACGTTTTCGACGTTTAGCGACATCTTATGGGTGCAGTGACGTTGATGACGACCTCCTCCTTTCTGTTGGCTTGGGACTGGCACTACTAGAGTACAGGCAGTCGGACGGAGAACGTTGAGAAAGTTGAGAACGTTTTAAAACTTTAAAGATTGGTAAAGAAAGCGCTCTAACCAAACAGTAACCGTGTCTAGTTCGTATATGACTTGGTCAGTTGATGTATAACGACACTATGTCATATTCAACAAAGTTTATTAGAGTTGCCCTCCTCCTTTCTCCATATTGCAACTGTACTTGCCAAAATACGCGACGGCTTTGGAATGGATCCACAGTTTAACGGCAGCTTATGACTACATAGGCCGTAGACGCCGACAAAGATTATTTTTTGGCATATTAAAGCTTTAATTTAATAATACTGTAGTTATTGCTGTAATTATAGGCTAAACTAAGGAGGCTTTGAAGGTGTCTAAAGAAGGAGCTATGACCTAAAGGCAGGTAGGTAGGTATTTCTGTTTAACGACTAGCTGTGTAGTAACATAGACCATATGCGTCACCCTCCTCCTTCATCCAGGCTTGGGACTGGCACAGGTTGACCATAAACATGGAAGTGTAATGGCGTGTGTGTATTTCCTTTTTAACGACTAGCTGTTTGGTAACAAAGACCGTTAGCGTCGCCCTCCTCCTTTATCCAGGCTTGGGACTGGCACTGTCAGAAAGCGAACAGTGGCGGAGTTAAAACGTAAATATTGACATTTAGACTACTATAAATTATAATCGTTTGCTAACAGAACAGCTGTCCAGTTGTCCAGGTTGACATATTGGTTATTGCAATGCTCTACCTTTTCAACGCGTATCCGGGCGCCGCGCCGGATATCAAAACATGCCGCCGTACTTATCCCGGCGAGGCACCGGGATATATAAAGAACGATTTATAGGTTCTCCCAATACTGCGGGAAACCCCTTAGCAGTGTGCAGAGATGCCGTTGGTTGTCAATAAGTGCACCTTATAAAGAAATACATATCTATGGTAAAAAAAACATATCTATGGTGGCTTGTTCCATGTTCTATTTTTACATTATTCGTATCTTTTTCAGATTATTTAGGGTTATATATATATATTATATATATAAATATATATATATATATATATATATATATTCTTACACGCACCTATGCATGAATAAATACACATACACATACATATAAATGTACATACACACGCACATAATATACACACATAAGTACATAATTATATATACGTATATTTATACACGCACATATATACACATAAGTACATATATATATATACGTATATTCATATATATATATATATATATATATATACACATACATCTATGTACATATATATACATATATACATATATATATATACATATATACATATATATACTCATGGGCTACTCCCCCCCAAAAAAACCCGCTCCCCTACACCCTGCGCCCGAGATTACATGACCGTTTTATACCACAAGCTGACAATCTCTCACGCAGATCGTTTATAATAAGAATGTTATACTCCGTATAAATGTATGTACACCAAAGTGCGGATATGCAATTGGTTAATAAAGAATATACTTACTTACTTACTTACTAATTACGCAGTACGGCGGTTGCCACGGGCAGCAGTAACGAAAAGGTTTTAAACACCCTTAAACGGATTTTACCAATACAATATATTCATCAACGACTTAAATTCGACGATGATCCAGGCGGGTCATTGGTGCGAATTAAGGTCGGCGTCAACGATAACTAGGCCTACTAACAAGAGGTCGCTAAAGAAAACAAAATCTCCTAGTATACCATGGTCCGTGCACGAGGAGCTTGACATCCATTCAAACACACAGCGGTAGTGAGGAATATCAACAGATAAATTCGTAAAAAATAAACAGGGTCGAGGCCATGAAGTCTATATAGAAAGATTCTAAATTTACTTTTACTACATAATCGCTTGCTAAAAAAACAGTTAAAGGGTGGATAATAGAAATCAATCTTCAATCACCTTTAAGACTGTTTCTACAGATGCCGTACAGTAACATCACTGTTTCCATATGGAAACATTTTCCACGCATTCCAAATGTTGCCAAATGGCAACACTAATTAATTTTAATTAGACATTAGTTAATTACAAATTTTTTTATGTGGCACAACATATTGCACATATCTCTTTTAAAACACTTCAAATATTTTTTTTTCCAAAAAATAATTCGGACACGAAAGGGTTAAAGAAAAGATATTATTATTATTATTATTATTTGTCCATGTGAGCCGCAAGACGATGGTTTCAATTTTTCAATGCTAGGAGAGCAATCCTTTACACACCTCTTTTAAAGCTTTTATAAGATGTCATTAAACTCTGGATAAACGAAAAAAACGCCACTGTTCGCTTTCTGACAGTGCCAGTCCCAAGCCTGGATAAAGGAGGAGGGCGAGGCTAATGGTCTTTGTTACCAAACAGCTAGTCGTTAAAAAGGAAACACACACAAAAGTTTGTTAAAATTTAATACATCTTTTAAGTCTCGTATTTACGCTATAAGAGAAACAAGCATGAGAAAAAGAGCTGTAATATGCCAAAAATAATCTTTGTCCGCGGCAACGGCCTACGTTGTCATAAGCTGCCGTTAAACTGTGGAGTGTGGATCCAACGAATCACTTCAATTTAGCTCTGTTTGCCATTATAAGTAGGAACGATAAGAACTGATCAGAAAAAAAATTTCACACTTCTTTTAAGTGTATTTTCGATCTATGATATAAGCGAGAGCAGAAGGGCAGTGCTGTATCAAACTCCGCTACCGCTCGAACTCTGGTAGTGCCAGTCAAAAGCCTGGATAAAGTAGGAGGGCGACGTTAATCATCTTTGTTATGACACAGTGTCGTTAAACAGCAACTAACCAAACCAAGTTCTATATTAATGTAAGCTCTGTGCTCTGGAACGGCTTTCAATCGATTGCTCATAATTATTTAATAATTAGTTCACTACTGATTTTGTGATGAAAGGCAATGTTAAGTCGACTTCAACGAAGAAATCAGAAGTGAAATGGTCGATTAACACTAGCTAAACACAGCTCTCTTTATATACCTTTAATAATCCTTTATAACAAATTCCACTTAGTCTATAATAAATAATCATTAACCGTGTTTAATAGTGCTGTTGTCTTTCACCACTTAGCATTGTTTGTTTCACATGGCTTGTAAAACCCATGAAAAAAGTTATTTTTTTCGGTGTCGGAAATCCAGATTATAATCGGAATACGACGATTTATATCTTCATCATCGTCGGTTATCTGTTGAATGGATATAAACCTTACGATGTCTATCGTCCATTCATGATTTTTAAGGATAAACATTTTTCGGTGCCTGAATAGCATCAAACGAACCATCTCTGTCGCCCGGCGTCCAACTTTGCCTACCATCGAGCTCTGTGCTCTTATGAGTAGCGCAAGCGGGAGCCTATTCCTCCTTTCCATCAATTGTTGAAATCTTTTGGTTAAGTTTCTGGTCCCTCGGGGGTACTCTTCAGTCAGACAGCGTCGAGTCTTCTCGGCTGTTGGTTCCGCCAACTGGAATAGGCTCCCGCTTGCGCCACTCAAAATGCCCCAGAATAATTTGTATCAATTTTCTATCAATTCCTCAAGTCCTTTCCCAGAGGCGCCTGCGAGTAGGCTTCTTGAAGAGGTGATATAATGAATGAATGAAAAACATGGGTTGTTCCGTCGATTCTGGACGGAAAATGTTTAATACATAAAATAATCATATCTCACAGTCATTGGAATATAAAGATATATTTCCTCGATTTCTGTTGACGGGATATAGAACTTCAATCTATAGGCCTAGTCGATACATGTCCTCTATAGGCCTACCTATCGCTTTGGTTACGTCGTGGCTACAATTATACTGCACATACAAATATACAAAAGAAATGACTGGAAAAAAGGATAGGGAAATAAACAAGAACGAGAACTGAACCCTTAGACTAGTTCAACAGATGAGCCAGTCCAAAGCAAAAGTTCTCATTCTCGTGCTCAAATCTCAACTGGGTCTTTCTCCAAACGTCACCAAATTCTCCGTCCCCTCTCTGCCACGTCACTGCGTCCTCTCAGATCCTCTGACCAGCTTCACCTCTTCGTTCCCCGTGTTTGTGCTCGGATCTTTCCCCTCTCCGGCTTCTGTTGCTATAGTTTTGCAGTCGCCATCGGTTGTGCCACGGTTGTTAAACTGACAATCCCCTGGGAACTGGACACAGAAATAATTTCGAGAAACTGACTCGATCAACTACAAGCTAGTAGTGGGTTGTTTCAAGAAAAATACAAGTTTTACAGCGTTGAATTATTCTTCTCTTATTCAAGTCTCGGGCAGACCGCCGAGCTCACCGGCATAAGGTTAGGTAGGTCTAATGGATGGTCGTATTGGCGATTTAAGTTCAGCCCAGTATCGCTAACATTAACATAAATCCACGCTAAGCACTATCAACTTCAGTTACTATCTTCTTAATATCTCAACTCGACAACGCGGGACGTTTTGTTGTACAGTTATGCCATATTTCGATACAATACATTCAGTTCTGTCTGGGCAGAATATGCATTGTAGCCTGTAAATGTAATATATTTACTAGTCATCTTCGCTTGTTTTTAGGCCGGTGACCTTCTTGTCTTTGCACCAATTTTAAGCCAGCTCTTGATATAGCCTTTAACAAAAATTACGTGGACCCACTCAGTCACCAGAAACTTAAAAATTCTTGTCCAGATGTTGATGGCCACTTTAAGTATAATAATCTACTCAAACGTCGCAATTCAAGTCCAAACTACCCAGAAGCAGACATCTTCAATTGCATGCCTAGACGTACAATTCCCGTTCAGATGTTGATAGCCATTTGACATCTGAGTTGACACATATATGATTTCGTGACAATAAATTGGTCTTAGGTTTCTGGTTACTGTTGTATATCTGCCAGTGTGTAGAAGGATGTATATATAGTAGTTACATTTTAATGTGCAGTATGTATACGACTTCAATCAATCAATCAAAGAAACTTGATATAGCGCCCCTTCAAGATATCTACTCAGAGGCGCTCTCGGTCCATCCACGGCTGAAAGCTTATGTGACCTTAATTATTCATCTGACGCGGGGTGGAATGGTATGGGCTGTCGGTTAATCTAACAAGATAAGCAACCTCAGTGAGAAAAGCTGCATTGAATCAGTTTTTGAAAAAAATTTGATTATAAAAGTCCTCCGAACTGAATTCATTTAAGTGCCAACTGAAGCAATGGACAAAAGTAAGTAGTGACCGTTATTAAGCAATTCATTCAAAAGTAATTGCACCAGGTGTTTTGGCGAACAAAAGGAACATTATAGCAGAGGCAACTCGATGCAGAAAAGTGGCATGTTGTGAGACAATGCTTGGGCTGCTGTCATACGACCATAGACTACTACATACAGAGGAACTGGCGATGGACAGAATTAGACAGAGTTAAATAGGCAATTTATGTCTAAGTTGACATGACCTATAAAATATCACTCAATGGACATCAAATGGGACCCATACGGGGTCTGTACGGGTCTCAATATGGGAATATTGGTGCTATGTGGGATTCTTCTGACAATCGCTCTACTATTTTCTAATAATTTAATATTGCTTGTTATCGTTACTATTTTGCCTAGTAATATTATTTAAGTAATCGAAATTCAGAAGAAGCCATATTGATATATAAACGAGCAGAGACGTTCCCATTGAGTGAGACACGTCCTATATGCCCCACAGGAACCGACTTTCAGCACGATAGTCTACTCAATCGTCATAAATTGATCTTCAAAGATCATTAAGCAACGACACGCAGCAATACATCATGTGCGCGTCACATGTTTTTCTACATTCGTATATCTATCATATCTAAGCCAAATGTTGATAGCCACTCTAATGTGCAATTGTCTACTCGAACATCGTAATTCAAGTGAATCAAGTCCCATTAGAAGCGACGCTACAGATACGGGTAGAGCAACAGAAACTGCGACGTCGTGTAGTCCTTCTGCACCAAAAAGTCTAAGCTATTTGGTCACTACAGTACAGCGTTTTCTGTGAAGCGGAGCATCACAAGTGACACCGAATGTGAATATCAAAAGCCACAGTGACTTTGATGAAAGTGATTCTTTTGGACGTTTGAAAATGCAACAAAACTGTTCTTGACAAACTGTATGAACCAGCTCTTAGAGCATTGAGTGTAGGCCTACCTGCATCTAGTGTTTCTGTTGAACATGTGCTAGTTATGGCGGTTTAATATTAAAACAGCAGCCATCGAATTTGAGTGACAGATGTTCACATCCATTATATTTATGAAAAGTAATCCTAAATGAGTGCACGTGGCGATTCCCCATTGCTTTGATAAAGAAGTAAATAACTCTTTGTTCTCGCAGCAGACTTGTACTCGTACTTGTGACGAGTACGAGTCTAGGTAGCCTACTAGTACCTACTAAAAGCCTAGGTAGCCTACTAGTACTTGACAATACTACTTGTGCTTGTAACCTGAGTACTTGGAGCATCTCTGCTCAATAACGACGCAGATTAGAAGTTACACACAACTCAGTTTGAGACGCAGCACCGGTAGCTGCCTAGTAACCTAGATGTCCTCACTCTGTTAAGCTGATGGTGCAGGTTGAGATGGTTCATGCGCATACATCTTGACAAAGTTCTTAATGCACAACAGATAGAAAAGTACATGTAATAGTAATGTCCTTTTTCATAAAGTTAGCACACAGTAGCACAGGTTCGGTAAAAGTCCGAAGGAATGTCACAGCAAAAGTCAGATGCCTTCAATGATCTTAAATTAGAGGGATTATCGCTCTATAATTTACAGTAAGAAAACAGAAGAGCCTACTAGTACTTACACTAGAGAGATTATCGCTCTATAATTTCCAATAAGAAAACAGAAGAGCTAGATGGTCTGCTAGAAATGAAAAGGTTCACGTGCTCAGATAGAAATAGGCCCTTGGTAAGACACTAGCACGGGTGATCTACGCAATAAACATTTGGTGGATAAGTCCTCGCGTGTCAAAGAGGGCGAAGCCACTGCTGCCAATAAATCATACTGTACATGGTTACAGCGCTCGCCTTCTAGCATGGGGAGCACGGGTTCAACCCCCGTCCTGAATAGGTTGCTGTGTAGAAATAATTTATGAACTTTACTAACAATTGCTGAGATCTATCGATCGATGTTTGGTCAATAGATAGATAGGCGACCTAATAAATGCATAATAAATTAAAATAAGTAATTTACAGCAATCTCTGCAACAACTGTAATTTGTTAACTGTACATTTGTATAGCGCCGCTCAAAGAGCAAAGCAAATTACACTGTTTGAAATTGAATATATTAGTTAAATAATGTTAGGCCTCTTTATTGCTAATTTTGATCCAAAGCATATTTTTTCAGTTGGCCTGTGTACCAGTTGTAGCCTACTACATTCCTTCCCAGGTGGTCCTGACCAGCGGGACCATTGGCCCCTTTTCAGTCTCCTGAGTAGGCTATCCATATTCGTTTGCCAATGTTACTGAATGGTTTATTACGGTACTTGTTATGTTATGGTTACTAAATAAAAAAATCAATCAATCAATCAATTAGAGGCGCTCTCAGCGCTAGCGTATAATGTTAAATGTTTTGATGAGCCAATTAATAGCCACTTTACGATTTCTATCGTATATTTATAGTCATCATCAAGTTCCAGTGACCCATTAAAAGCGACGCCAATGCGGCCATAATTATATAATTTTATTGCCACTTGGTTTTCTGAATTCGCATCTCTGCAATAAATCTAATCCAGAGGATGATGGACACGTTAACTGTAAGTCGTCGAAAGTTTGGCCGTAAATCAATCGCGTACCGATCGCTGCCTCGTACGCATGCACTTAAGGGTATTCTTCCGGATTGATTAGAGAGTATAAAATCTAGAAAAGAGACATACTCATAGGCTTCTGAACAAAGAATTGTTCCAGGACCTACAGAGTGCACGCATTAACAAAAATGTTTAAATATACGCGCACTTTCTTTCTCTTTGAGATGTTGGTTGTAAGTTTACGAGGAGTAGACCTGCAGTGCTGTCCTGAGATTCAGAAATCACTGGCAGCTATCAAGTTGGACAATAAGGTTTTGATAGATCTCGTCAGAGATCTTCGTGCAAGACTCGATCCACCTTCAAAGAATGGTTTGTAAACTGTTTCTATAGCAATATAAATGCTTTAAACTGAAGACTTAATTAGCACTGTTCCGCAATGAAGGTGGCAATAATAGCACCAAACACCTGATGATAATTTGAAAATTATGCCGAGTATTGTTGTAAAATCTGTGACGCTCTTAGATGAGAATTTTCAACTATTTAAATTTTCTCCAAACCGGAAAGCAAGCTTTTTATTAGCGTCTGCCTGGAGGCGACTTCTCTGGGCTATTGTGAGTGAAAGGGTGTTTTTATATATGATGATCTTATCTATCTATCTATGAAATTTATATAGCGTCCCTTCAAGATAACTACACAGACTGGTAACTTTTAAAATAGTTCTGAATGTCTCTTACTGCTTTTACTTGTTTAATTTGTTAGGCAACTAATTGTGTTGTTTCAGTCAAGTGCCCTCCTGGTTTCACTTATTTGCCTTCAGCTGCAAAATGTTACAAGGTTGTCTTTGAAAGACACGACTGGTGGTCGGCTCGTAAGAAATGTCAGTCGTTGCACCGTGGATCTAACTTGGCTGCCATTACAAGCGCAGCAGAAAACAATGCACTAAAGACATTCCTTGCATCAGAGATTTCGAGTATGTACAAGTATGAACACGATTGCACAATATTCACTCATTTTCTTTGTTTTTTATATGTATGAATCTATGTATGTATCTGTATGCACTATGCATGCACTCATACATACATGCATGTATGTTGGTTGTATCACGACACTTATTCCAGGGCCATATTATCCATTAGGCACAGTATAGGCACTGCGCCTAGGGCCTACGGACCTTTCAGGGGCCAACAAAAATATGAAGACGGGATCTTGAAAAAATAAGTTTAATAACAATAATGACAGATTTGAGTGCCGTAGTTCGTAAGCAGTCGATGACTCGAAGCAACGATTCAGAAGTACAATGATTGAATTTGTCGTAAATGAAAAAAGGGAAATATTTCAAATTCTAATTTTATAATTTTCGTATTTGTACTGAAACAGTTGAACTGTAAGATAGCCTATAAACTGAAAAGTTAAGTTAAGCTGTGCAACAGCTTAGACAGTAGACTACCTGAACCTTACGGCTCTTTGCATTAGCAAGATCACTTATAACTGGTGTGTGAAAGAGCCGGTGTCGCGGGACAGAGTCTCCCCCTAAAAGTCTCCCCGGAGACTCTATTTCGAAACAGATTCTCCCCGGAGACTCTATTTCGAAACAGATTCTCCCCCGGAGACTCTATTTCGAAACAGATTCTCCCCGGAACTGTATTCTGAAACAAAGTCTCCGGGGAAGAGAATATTTCATCCCCGTTGAAATAAAGTCTCCCCCGGGGAGACTTTATTTCAACGCAAGATAGGATACACTGTAGTTGTTTAAACGATTAAATCTGAATAAAGACGGTGAAAACTGAATAAACACGGAGAAAACGTCGTTTTTTATAAGAAATAAAAACCCGAAAAAAACTGAAAAAGCGAAAAATAAAATAATTTGACTTTCGTTCTCGTACTGCATTTTAAAATAAAAAACCTTGTGTACACAAATTAATTTTAATCGGCAAATAGCACGACTTTATTAGTAAACGCTAGGTAACACTAATCTATAAAAATTATTTTATTTATAATTTGGTTTAATAAGAAATTGAGAAATTAGAAATATTGATCTGTTTTCAAATTTAAATAATAAACATAAAAATGTCCACATAAGCCCATACTGACATAAACTAACACAATTAAAAACTAAACTGTGTAAGTAGACGACGTTTCTCACCTTTATAGTAGGCTATTCTGCTGGATAGGCCTATTCTTTTTTGGTAATGTAGGCTAATTAAGCAAAGCTTCACATTCAGCCTTATCCATGAAAATAATATTGAAATGTTTCACAAAGTAATACTTATTAATGCAACTTTCAGCAAAAAATATATACTAACTAATACTGAATCCGCTGAGATCATCTAAGACTATGCAGAAATAAACTTAATATCGTTTATTTAACGACGCCGTCATATCGACGATGATTGGCGTCACAGAAATAAACTTGGGCTACGAATAATTTATGGTGGTCTGCAACTTAGAGTCGACCAAAAAATTTTGTTCAGCTTTTGTCACCTGCGTGAGGAAATTCCATTCTAAGTCGAATAATTCCATGGTTCAACAAATGCTCAGCAGTCTTTATCTTAAGCCTCTACTGGCTTCATGGACAACAATGCTTTTTAATTGATATTGGTGTGGCGACCGCCGCCCCGCACGCTACCTCACTCTCTCTCTGCTCACGAGACGGCGTCGGCTCCAGCCACTATCCGTCTGGAGCCGCCCGAGTCACTGCCTTGTCTACTTCAATGTAAATGGCTGTTCTCCATCTCTACCCAGGGTGACCGTTTCTGTCAGGGGAGGCTGAGGGTTTGCCGCTTCCCTAAGAGAGGTAACACTATATAACTCCGTCTTGAGTTTGACTCTGCTTCTTCCACGGTCGCCGGATGGGCAACGTCCTGAGGATGGCCGTCTCTCAGAACAGGGTTCGTTCCTTTACTAGCACGAGTCTTCTCTTTTTGCTCACCTTCTTCGCTACGGTCTTCCTCTTCCTCTCTGCCTGATCTGAACTTCGACTTACCATTCTACATCTCGTGACTCTTAAACCATCGCCGATAATAGGGGACACCAAACGTTCTCTAAGTTCCGGAGACCAGGAATACTTATGACAAGTCGCTACGCCATTTCGCCCTAGACAATACCCGTAACAACTCTCTACATCGCGTCGTCCTAGACAATACTTGAAACCTTCGCTATGTCAACTCGGCCTAGACACTACCGATAGCAGCTCTCTACGTCTTCTAGCCCTAGACCATACTGGGGACAGATCTCTACGTCAACTCGTCCTATACATTTGTCCATGGGGCAACGCGTCTTCCTACCGTCATGTGTTTCTCTGTCCATTTCCGTGTTTGGCATGCGGCCT
Source organism: Aporrectodea caliginosa (assembly GCA_020284085.1). NCBI lineage: Eukaryota > Metazoa > Annelida > Clitellata > Crassiclitellata > Lumbricidae > Aporrectodea > Aporrectodea caliginosa. The sequence goes on from JACEVL010000463.1 coordinate 208,607, forward strand.
CCCACGTATATTGTCATGCACCACAATTGACGGAGTAAGTTCCCTTACCCGTCTCTGCGTCGGCAAAGAACGACCAACACTGATAAATTCTACTTCGAAAGAAAAAGACAGACACCGGTAGGATCTCACGGACTGTGAAGGCAAAGAAAGACCAACACAGTATAATTCTACTTCAACAAAAGAAACATACACTGGCCTCTGTGTTGGCAAAGAACGACCAACACAGTAAGAATTATTCTGCTTCGAAAGAAAACGAAACTCGCCTCTGTGTTGGCAAAGAACGACCAACACAGTAAGAATTCAGCTTTGAAAGAAAGAAACACTGGTAAGGTATCTACGGACTCTGTTAGTGAAGGTCCTCTCTCTATAACCTTCACTATCTACACACAGAACTTCGTTCCAACCTACGCACGAGGGGGCCCAGCCTCGCACTTCAGTCAGTTCTCAGAGCTGTGTGTTGCGACAAGCAAATATGTATCTACGTGGGTATCCGACTACCCGAACGTACACGTATCGATCACTTTCTTGGTCTGCGTTGATCTACCCATCTGGGGTTTTGTACTCGTCACCAAGGGCGTTGACTCGCTGTGTCTCGCGAGTACACCCTTCCCCGGCTTAAGTCTTACACAACCTTTCTTCCCGCTATCCGAAACAATCTGATCCGGGACCTGCCAACGAGAGTGGGCCCTTACTCCGCCTCAGGTATCCTTGAATCAAACTTTCCGAATCAGATAGCGAGCGTTAAGGTTGTGCCCGGGAGCGCACGGACTCACAGGATTCGTTTCCGAATCCTCGGACTCGATTCCGTTGCCGGAATCAGGGGTACGTGTCACTAACGTTACCCCTTTGTTTCTCACAGACCTGTGTATTTACTTCCCCGTTAAGGAATTGTACTGTCTCTCACACCTGAACGAACCACGGTCAGATCTGTCGAGTAGTTCCCCGAACAGAGAGATAGGCGGCTAGTCCCGCAAGTAAAGAAACCGCGGGGAAACCGCGAATAAAGATAATGCGGCTAGTCCCGCAAGTAGATATTTACCGCGGGGAAACCGCGGTAATAAGTACAACCGACGTTAAGAACGCAAAGAAGGATTATCCGCAAGAAAACCGCGAAAGTTACTATGAACGACGCTAGATACGTAAAGAAAAATAATCCGCGGGGAAATCGCGGGAGAAAGTACAAAAAGAAAGATATTCCACGGGGAAACCGCGGAAGTAACTATGAACGACGTTAGGTACGCGACGAAAGATAATCCGCGGGGAAACCGCGAATTGAGATTTTTTGGTCCGCCCCGTAAGTAGAAAAGGTGCGGAAGACCCGCAAGTTGAAAAGAATATGCGGGTAGATCCGCAATTGTTTACGAACGGTATCAACGGGGTCACCATCTTCCCCGTACTTTACCACACTGGTGTGCAGCATTTATCGAACGGTAACTCCGGGGAGCTTTCCCCGTATTTATCTGTCACCAACGGGGTCACCCTCCCCGTATTTGGTCGAACCGGATCACTGGGGAATTTTCCCCGTATTTTGTTCACTCGCCGTTAACTGATTTTCCCGTAACTCACGTACTCCGAACTTTACGCGGAAACCGGACTTTGATTTTTCACTCGCCGTTAACTGATTTTCCCGTCTCTCCCCGATCTCCGCACTTTACGCGAAATCGGGCTTTGATTTTTCACTCGCCGTTAACTGATTTCCCCGTAACTCACGTACTCCGAACTTTACGCGGAAACGGACTTTGATTTTTCGTTACAGACCTGTCGGTATCTCCGCGTACTTTCCGAGATCGACACCAACGGGGTGACACCTTCCCCGTATTTGACCTGTGAGCCTTTATCTCACGATCGGTCTTTTCGCGTATTATCCGAACGGTATCCGTGGGGAAACTCTCCCCGTAATTATCCAGACCTGTGAGCCTTTATCTCACGATCGGTCTTTCCGCGTATTATCCGAACGGTATCCGTGGGGAAACTCTCCCCGTAATTATCCAGACCTGTGAGCCTTTATCTCACGATCGGTCTTTCCCCGATCAGCTTCCCACGATCAAAGCTCGGACCGGCTCGCGATCAACAACGTGATGGGCCCTACCCCGTCAGATCAGCGATAGCCGGCATTGGCCAGACCATGTGAGCGGCTGTCACACGGGAGCGCACTGATTAGTCTTGTTTTATTTTGGACGCGGAGGCGCCCGTAACTCACCCGAACCGTTTGATTTCACTTTCCCGTAACCAACGACACTAAAGAACCGTGTCGCTATACATGTGTAGAGCAGTGCACAACCACTCTACTACGTGTGAAGCAGTACGAACCACCACTTCACGATATAAGCGATGCACCATGAGGCAGCCTATATTCATCTATCGACCATGTATGCTGTAGCTCTCAACGCTTATAAATGCGTCCTTACCAAAGTTCTTAACAAAAGGTAGGTGTCTAAGAGATAGAGCTTCTAAGGCTTAATTTAGGCGATGCCTATCTTTAGTCATCACTTATAGGACGTGGGGAGATGTACTTTTATTTAATTGATCGATTAAAACGTTAAAATGGCAGAAATTAAGCGACCTTATAATTTTAATTATATTTATTACAACTCGAATCGATCGCTGATTAAACGCCACCTAGCGATTCAGAGGCGCGACACCATGTATTGAAAACGTCAATATTATTAGGCTATTTATAGATCATATAGCATTCATTCAGCCTTGTGGCCTGTCCGCCACACTCTCCCCACCTTACTAAATTGATGCGAAGCATCTGCGACATTATTTACCGGGTATCCTAATCACTCTGTGAATGAAACATCTCCTTCCCAGATTGAATGCCAGAAAAGCAAGGGCAAGCATATAATTATCAGGAAGCCAGTAGGCCTACTTCATTTACAATCACTGGTTAGGACATTCCTGTTCTAGGTAATAACCTGACACCAGCTAACAATAATAAATAACTAATAGGCTAACCAGATTAATGGATGAATGGTAGGCAATAATACGCATCAAAAGAATCACAGCAAATCAAGCGCAAGGTCGTATCAGTTGATTGATACCAGTTGAAGGGTAGGCCTAATCCGCATAAAGAATCGTATAGAAGCCAGTGCTAGCTCGTATCAGGAAGCCAGTAGAGTTGTATAGCTAATAATATGGCCTGGTAATCTGACGCTAATAATATTGAACGACCAATATCCAACCATAGAAGAATCAGCGTGAAGCTAATTAGCGTTAGTTGGCATACAGAATACAGTATTAATTAGTGAATGAATAAGAATTACTGATCACAGAATCTTCAGAAGCCAGTGCTAACTAACACCCGTAAAAGTCTACTTGTAGGCTAGTGAGCGCCATTTTCTTAATTATATAAATGAGTAATCTTTCCACTGCGTTTTAATGACATATTTATAAACGCGCCCGACATCCTAGTGGTGATTTTACATGCCGCATTTGCTACTATAAATTTAAACTTTTAGGCCTATTTCATAATTTTATTGTTTCATTTCGTATTTAATTGATGTCCAATTTAACTAATAAACTTGAAAGTCATTTACTTAAGAAAATTAAATCCTATTCAAAATTACATATAAAAGCCACCGAAAATAGAGGGGGCGATTTTAGTACGGGGGGAGACTTTGTATCGTAGATAGGGGAGATTCTATTTGAATGGGGGAGACTGTACCGATACAGAGTCTCCGGGGGAGACTCGGTTTCAGCCAGAGAGAGACTCTGTTTCGGGGGAGACTTTATATCGTGACACCGGCCCGCGGGCCATTTCTGGCCCGTCTACGATGCATTTCTGGCCCACGAAACCTTGCCTAATGACTACATAATTTGAGAATAAAAGTTACAATTTATAATTTTTTAGTCTTAATGAGTCTTATGTGACGTTCGTGACTGATAATGATGATCAAAATTATAAACTTCGCCGGACTGAGATACTTTTAATTCTACTCAAATCTACGACCTAAACTGATCAACTTCGCATAAACTCTTTTATCGAACGACCATAGGTTGATGAGTTGATAGTTTCTCTACTGACAAACTTCATCCATCACAGCCAATATCCCAACTGATCTCTTTACAGCGTTTGACCCCAGAGGCCGCCAACGCAGTTACTCGAGCAGACGACATTTTCGCCGTCTATCAATGTCTATCGGATAATTATCTCTTTGCAAATTCAGTTTAAATTAAATTATGCATCGTCTGGTCTATTAAATGAGATGACAGTGCTTTTCTTAAATCAACAGTCGTAAATTTTGCACTAATTGCAGCAACATAATAAATGAAAATTATGTGTTTTGAAAAAAGGGATAGGTAAGAACATTTTCACTGGAGATCAGTTTTGGATAAGCGGTCAACGTAAGATCGAAAACTGTCAGAGTCCGTTCGTATGGAAACCATCGAGTGACAAAAATCTGCCATTCGAGTTCACCGACTGGATACCGGGCGAACCAAACTGCTACCGTAATAATGAATTCTGCATGCATATTTCGGGCACAGAGAACTTCGGGTGGAACGATACAGGATGCAGCACCAGCCAGATGTGTCTATTGTGCGAGTACATACCCTAAGATTTTAAAAGCAGATTTGCTTTAACTCAGGACCTTTTGTTCGCCTGATAACAATAATAAATAGATGCTGAAGTGAACTCATTTTGAACTATTAATGGAGATGTTGTGAACTTAATAACTAAAATCAACCTTAAGCCAATCTGATACTTTGAAATTGAAGTTTTATTCTTAAAATAAATTACTACAGCTGCTGCTATGTTCTGTTTGGATTAAACTAAACCTAAAAATCGTGTATCAGTCACGTACCTTAGACAATAGTACGGTTTCGAGCCTCCTCATCTGAGAGAGTACTGCGCAGTGGCTCTGAGTAAGTCTTTAGACACCTTTAAAAATTTTGCTCTAATTCTATATAGGTACGGGCACTGAAATCATAGTCAATTGGTTAATGAACCACAATAATGTTATTACCATATTAATGTTATTCAAAATTAAACTAAAACTCGTTATAATTATTTGATTCCGTTGTCTACGAAAACTTGTCATACGTCCAAGCTGGATGTTGTGTGTCAACGTGTCATCATAGCAATAGTAATACTACAGCCTACACCCAAGAAGAGTATAATATGGCAAAGTTACGTCGAAATTATTTCAGTACACCACAGTACTTCCTGATCAATAGTCAAACTCAGACGAGTTTTGTAGAGGATTTAATCTTAAAATAAGGTCAGCAAATGACGATTAAATTTTGGTTAATAATCATTATTGTAGGGGTGTGGCCGTAGTAAGCACATTATTAAAGACTTAATTTAAAGTATCGTGTTCTTGGATAGTCTAGTTGTACATTAGTGTTCTGGACTATCGATTCACATTGCTCAATGGCAATTGGGTCCTCTACAAACTCAGGTATTATATACATGAATAGACTGATATAAAGTGTCAGTTAAACAATCGGCTGTATGGGAAAGAAACTTGCTATCCGACCTCATTATATGCTGCGGCTGATAAGATTAAGATCTACAATAAAGAGAATACAAAAGAATTGATTGGGAAACACGAAAAAGAAGTGAAAGAAAATGAGAACTGAATCCTTTGACTAGTTCAAAGATGTGTCAGTCCAATGTTTGGAGAAAGGAGAGCCATGTCAACGGTCCTTGCAGTCACAAGATCTCGTTAAACTAAGCAGTGCAGTTTTTTTAGCTATCCATTCCATTCAGAAAGACCCAACAACTAGTAACACGCCCAACAAATTATATTACATGACAAGATCCGACATTACATTACATAATATCATTATAATCTACACCATCCAACTTGACTGATCTTACTTCAAAGACTACTCTGTTTCAGCTGTTTTATCCAAAGTTCGACCGTACGTACGGAACGTACGCTATTTTTTCTGCTGAAATGCGTACCGTACGCGTACGCTATTTTTGGCTAAATTAATAAATAGCGTACGCTAATTTTTATATTTTTTATTATAGAATTAACAAGGAATAACGTCAGCCTGTTTTATTTCTGTAGATAAAATAATCAAATTATACAAAATAAAAACAAAATAATAATTTACCTCTTCGCTGAAACGGAACTACAAATAAGAACTGTAAAGTGACGTAATAACGACGAGAAAAAAACGACGAGAAAATGAGGAGACAAAATGTGACGTCACGAGAAGCAACTAATATTAAAGGCTGCTCATACGTACGGAATACGAACGTACCGTACGCGTACGCTATTATTTTTAGTAAATTACGTACCGTACGCGTACGCTATTTTCTGCTGTAACGTACGGTCGAACTTTGGTTTTATCCCTTTCTTCGACTTACATTACATTACATGAGAGTTACATTGTAACAATTTACGGTATTGCAACACAAACTGTTGCCATCGCATTTAGTACTTTACCTAACGGCGGCAGACCTTACGGGACCCATTGCAAAAAACTTTCCTATGAAGTAGTGGTTAGCGTAAAGCGAGAGGCAGACTTTCAAAGAGATTTCAGCTCCATCTGATCCCGTGGACAACGCAGCTCTGTATGTATGTATGTTTCTGTGCTTTTATAGGGAGCATTTGTAAGATTCACTCAAAAACGCAATCAGATATCCCACTTACCATACACTGTTGTGTCAGCAAGAAGGTCGAGGGTGGGAGAAAACTGGTCGCCTACCCTCAAATGCTGAGGCTAAGCAAATGAAGTCGCTCACACTTCAAACCAATGGCTGCCTCGATGGACTGGCTTAAGGGATTGTAGTTGCCATTGTTTAACGACATGATGAGGCTGCAAGAGCCGTTTACGCCAACCGTAATCATAATTTTTGTCACAACTGACAATAATTAAGCCTAAGACTGCTTTTAATTATAGGACTATTGGAAGCCTTAAATGAGGTGTCTAACGGACCGTTAATCTGTTAACGAGAAGCCTCTTGGGTCAAGGTTTGAACTTCCTTACAGTACTACAAAATATTGTTTGGCATCGGATACGATTCTCAAGTCTCAACGATAAATCAATTAATAGTTCTACGGTCTTCTACGAGTTTTGGCGACAGTTCCTTCTCTGTCGCGGGAACCCACTGCGTGGAACAGTCTTTCTGATCACGTGAAGAATGCGCCATCTTTGGAGACATGTAAATCAAGCGATGGAAGAGGAGAGGAAGGAAGAAGAAGAAAGGAAGGAGATGAAGAAGAAGAGGGTGGAGAATGGGAGGACGGCTGGAAGAGGAGATGAAGGAGGAAGTAGTGATGAATGAGGCGAATAGGAGGAAGGAGAGAGAGAATGGGGGAGGGAGAAAGAGAGGAGAGATGATGAAGGAGGGAGGTTCGGAGGATAGGATGAAGAGGGTGGTAAGTAGAAATAGGCTTAGAAGACAAAGGAGAGAATATGGGAGAAGTGGAAAAAGACAATAGGAAGGGCGAAGGGGAGTGGTTGGCAGGAAAGGAGGGAAAAGAGAGGAATGAGGAAAAGCAATGAAGAGGATGGAGAAAATGTTAGGAGAGGAGAAAACGTAGAAGAAGGAAGAGGAATTCAGGAGGATGGAGAGGGGATAGCAGCACTGGAGGAAGAGGAGAGAAGAAAGGGAGAGGGAGGGAAGGGATTGGAGGCAGAGGATGGAAGTGAGGAAAGAGGAAACGAGATTTCAAGGAAGGGATTATGACGGAATGGCATCCAACACTTGAGACGATGCCAATGCGGTCAACATACATGTAGGATGTCGGATGGGCAGGAAATCTGGTCTTGACGGTGAAGGCTACGGCAAAGAAGGATTATGCCGGATTGAGGGACAGGTCCCGTGTATCGTGGCGTAAATTGCGGGGCTAAAGGGTTACATGAATCCCTTTTTTATCTGACCACCGCTGACCAGGTTAGCTGCATTGGTTACAGCGTATGTCCCACGGGCCTCTACGCTTGCGGTTGCCTATTGACATACCGATGGTGGCTTATTTGAGAAATGTGTATCTTCGGCTAGCACGGTCCGTACAAGGGAGCACTAAAAATGGCTGGAGATCTATTCAAAGGGGTAGCGGTGGAACAGGCTCTCACCCGGCCAATTCATTTTGAAATGAGTATATAGGGTCGAGTCTATGCAGTCGCTATAGAAAATAATCAGTTATAGAGTGACACGTTACATATTGCAATGTTCAACTTAAACACCTTTAAAACGACTTTATCCGTGCAACATATATTCATCAACGACGCAAATGTGATGATATTTGATGATACGATATTTGATGATATGAATGAACTTGTATTACATGGCCAGAGGAATATGGCAGGCGCTGGGAAAGGTTTGGAGTTCGAGAGAAATAAGCAGAGGTACAAAGGTCAGGCTATATGAAACGCTGGTGCTGAGCGCATTGCTGTACAATTCGGAGACTTGGACACTAAAGGAGACACATAAGCAGCGGTTAAGGGTCTTTGAAATGACGTGCTTGCGAAGGATTGAGGGAGTGACGAGAAGAGACAGGATAAGAAACAGGGAGATACACAAACGATTAAGCATTCAGTATGACATAGTCAGCAGGATACAGAACAGACGGCTGCGATACTTTGGACACGTAACCAGAATGGAAAATGACAGATATCCAAAGATAGCTCTCAACGGATATGTGCATGGGAAAAGAAAAAGAGGAAGGCAAAAGAAACGATGGATGGATATGATAAAGGAGGACTGCGGAGAAATGGGCTTGTCGGTACAGGAGGCTACGCACCGGGCATACAACAGAGAGGGATGGAGGTCTTTCATAAACGAGCGGCTTATGCGTGCGGGAGCATCGCCAAGGCCATAAGTCAAGTAAGTCAAGTCAATGACATAATGGCATCGAACACTTGATACGATTCCAATGCGGTCAACATAGGATGCCGGAAAAGCTGGAAATCTGGCCTTGACGGCGAAGGCCACGGTAAATAATAATAATAATATCTTTTCTTTAATAAGCGCCTGACAAACGCACTGCGCTGTACATTTACATGTTATGCAATTTAAATCTGAACTACTAACAGAACAGACATCTTGCAATACAACGGCGCTAATAGCAGCCTACAAAGCATATCCGCCCAACGGAGGATCATGCAGGATTGAGGGACAGGTCCCGTGTATCGTGGCAGGGGCCATAGTCGTAAATTGCGGGGCTAAAGGGTTACCCGAACACCATTTTTTTTCTTTGACCACCGCTGTCCAGGTTAACTGAATTAGTTAGAGCGTATGTCCCACGGGCCTCTACGCTTGTGGTTGCCGATTGGCATACCGATGGTGGCTTATATGAGAAATGGGAATCTTGGGCCAGCACGGTCCGTACACGGGTGCATTAATGACCCGAGATCCATTCAAAGGGGCAGCGGTGGGGAAGGATCTCACCTGACCAATTCCTTTTAAAATGAGGATACGGTCGGGTCTATACTGTCGCTATAGAAAAAGGTCAGTTATTGAGTGACGCATTAGATATTGCAATGTTCAACTTAAACACCTTTAAAACGACTTTACCATTGCAATATATATTCATCAACGACGCAAATTTGATGGTGACGTTCCATGAACCAGGCAAACGTGTTTAATTATTGAGGTCGGCGTCAACGGTCCTGACAACTACAAGATTTCACTAAAGGAAAAAATCTACTATAACACGTTCCGTACACAGATACCTTAAATGGCATTACACCATTCAAAAGGGCAGTGGGCTTGAAAGATCTCAGCCAATCAATTCGGTGAAAAATTAACAATAGGCTACAGTCTGCATAGACAAAATTTATGTATACATTTACTATAATATTATTATGTAATCGCTTATTAATAGAACAGTTGTCTCGTAACAATAATGCAATGCTCCGCTTAAACACCTTTAAAAAGCTTCTGCAGCTGCTATATATTTATCGACCGTGTGACGTGAAACTATGTGACTCTCCAGGAATTCACCAGATTTTAAAGAGTAAGGAAGAGATGTGATGACAGAATTACTGATCCAGTTTGTTGCATCGTCGAAATATTAACAAGGTCGATGCCATTCAGTCTCTATATTATGGCCAAATATATATATTTACGTTTACTATGAAATCGCCTATTAATAGAACAGCTGCCCCGTTATAATTAGGCAATGCTCTGCTTAAGCATTTTCTGGCGATTCAATATTCATATAGCCATCGTGGTGTGGCGTGAAAATATTCCATACGAAAGCTGTAGAAATTTGAGATATTACGATGACGAACGGTGTGAACTGTTCAAAATAATTACACACCTCTTTTAAGTGTGATATTCGTCCAATAAGTAAAAGCAGAAGAGCCCTTCTGTATTATGATTTAAGTCTTAAAACACTGTGCTCAGGGACGACGTTTAATCGCCTACTCCTTATTAGTAATTAATTAGTTAATGATTTATTTTTTAAAAGGCAACGTTGAATCGAGGTCAACAGCGAGTGTCAGCTGTAAAATGTCACTAAGTAGATAAAATAAAGCTCTCTTTTGGACACCTTTATTACACATAAACCATACTCTATAATAATGAATAAGAAATAGCTAACACAATATTAGGAGCTGTAATATGCCAAAACTAATCTTTATCGGCGGCAACGGCCTATGACGCATAAGCTGCCGTTAAACTGAGGATCCAATCCAACTAACGCATTTAATCGCACTGGCTGGATCTTTGGTGTTTGTACGCGTCACATCGGTTGTAAAATTTGAGAATAGCGTTATTTGCGGTAATCCGAAATATAAATTATGGGAATATAACGCTTTTTATCTTCGTTATCGTCGGCTATCTGTTAAAAGGAAATAAGCCTTACGATATAATATTTATAACGTCGATTAATGATTTCTAAGGATAAACATTTTGTCGGTACCTGGATAGTGTCAAACATGCTGTTGGTCGCGTCGGTTATGAACGGAAATTTTCAGATATAAAATAATCGTCGCTTTCAGTCATAGGAACATAAAGATAGTGATTTTGCTGTATCTTTGTGTGGACGGGATATAGAACTGCTATATCTACAGCAGTCGATATCTGTGCTCTAGACCTAGGCCTATCGTTGATTTACGTCATTTTTAACTTACTGAGGTAGATCTTAAATAATACATCCAAAAGAATTGAGTGGGAAAAATGAAAATGAAATTAAGAAAACGAGGACCTGACCCTTCGACTAGTTCAACAGATGTGCCAGTCCAAAGCTTGGAGAAAAGAGGTCGATGTCAACGGTCCTAGCAGAAACAATATTTCGTTAACCTAAGAAGTGAAATTCCTTTAGCTAGACATTCCATTCATCAGTAATCCCTGAACACTAGAAAGAGAATAGTTTACATCACATGACGCGACATTGCATTTCATGCATAAATATCATCCTAATCGACACCATATCAACAGGGACGTAACTAGCGTTGAAGCTGAAGCCCCCCCCCAAATAAATCAAACCGCCAGGCTTCACTATAGGCTCGGGCTACCGCATTCGCCATGTTCTAGGATTAAAGCTCCCGAAACGAAAAGTCCTAGTTACGCCACTGCATACCAACTTGACTGAGCTCACTTTTAAGGTTCCTCCGTTTCAGGTGTATCATCCTTAACTTTGACTTACATTACATGAGAGTTACATTGCAGCTATTTACGGTGTTATAACACAAACTGTTGTCGACGCTTTACGTGACCTAACGGCGAAAGACCTTACGGTGCCCAGTGCATTCGTCCATTTCGAACCTGATCGTCAATCGCTCTTGTACACGTCGTGCTGTCAGTTGCACTAGCTTCGAGGACCGAACTCAGACACCCGCAATTACGTCAACCCGACGGACGACCGAAGGATCGAAGGACAGGCAGGACTTTAAGCCAACATATATGTAGCCATTTCGTTAATCACGACTCACTTATTAGCGACAAAACGTGTTGTAGGGAGTAGTGGTTAGCGTAAAGCGAGAGGCAGACTTTCTTTGAGGTTTCAGCTCCACCTGATCCCGTAGACAACGCAGCTATGTATGTATGTATGTATGTGTGTATGTATGTATTACAGTCCATATAGACCACCCCACAGCCACTTGCTCCCTCCTCTTTTTATGCTATCAGAAAACTCAAAACCCATGGCCTTTCTTCCTCATCCATCCACAATGTAACCAAAGCCACTACCGTTGCTAAACTTCGGTATGCCTACCCACCCTGGTGGGGTCTCAACCTGGCTTCCGATAAAGAATGCCTGGAAAATCTCCTAAAAAGAGCAAAACGCCTAGGTTACCTAGAACAATCCTTTCCAGCAGTTTCTGAACTTGCAAATAAAACCGATGCAAAACTCCTTTTCTCCATATTACACAACCCTAAGCATGTACTTCACAAACTCCTACCTCCACTCCGACCCCTCTCCTCTCACCAATTAATACCTAGAGCACATAACCATACTCTCCCACCCAAGGACAACAGTTACTCTCAGTTTATTCCCAGATCATTATTTAAAAATATTTACTAGTTTACTCTAACATTTTCTAATGAACTTTAATTATCCATTATCACTCATGTTAGCATTTCTGCGTTTTTGTCAGATTGCTGTTCTCAATAAACAAATATATATATATATATATATGTATACCTCTGTGTATTTGTAAGAATCACTCAAAAACGCAAATATATTATCCCACTTACCATACACTGTTGTGTCAGTAAGAAGATCGATGGTGGGAGAAAACTGGTCGCCTACCCTCATATGCTGAGGCTAAGCAAAGGAAGTCGCTAACACTTCAAACCAAAGGCTGACTCGATGGTCTGGCATGGTTTTCATTGTTTAACGTCAGGTTGAGGCTGCAAGAGCCGTTTACGCCGATCTTGACCATTTTCGTCACCAAGTCATGGACTTTAATTAAGCCGTCAACTGATTTTAATTATAGGACAAATGGAACCCTTAAAAGAGGTGTCTAAAGAGAAGCCTCTTGGGTGAATGTTTGAACTCGCTTACAGTACTACAAAATATTGTTTGCCATCGTCTACGATTCTCATCGAATGATCAACTACAAGTCTCATGGTCTCCCACGAGGTTTGGCGACAGTTCCTTCTCTCTGTCGCGGGAACCTACTGCATGGAACAGTCTTTCCGATCACGTGAAGAATGCGCCATCTCTGGAGACATTTAAATCGACAAATGGAAGAGGAAAAGAAGGAGGAATAAGAAAAAAAGGAAGAGGAGGAAGAGAGGGAGAAGGAGGAGAGGGTGGGAGGACGGATGGAAGAGAATATGAAGGATGAATGGATAATGATGTGGATGAGAGGAAGGAGAGAGGAAGGGAGGAGAAGAGAGAGAAGAAAGGAGGTAAAAGAGAGGATAGGAGAGGAGAAAGAGGAGAGTAATGAGGAATTGGTTAAGAAGAGAAAGGCAAGATATTGGAGCAGAGAAGGAAAACCAGAAGAAGGACTAGGAAGAGCGGTTGTTAGGAAAGGAGGAAGAAGAGAGGAATGAGGAAAAGGAATTAAAGAGGATTGATCGTAGGAAAGGAGAAAACGGAGAGGAAGGGAGAGGAAGGAAGAGGAATTCAGGAGGATGGAGAGAGGATGGTAGGACAGGAGGAAGAAGAGAGGAGAGAGGAAGATGGGGGAAAGCGGATTTGGAGGCAGAGGGAGGAGGGGCGAGAAAGAAGAGAGGATGCGAGATTAGGAAGAGGATAAGGGGTGAGGGCGTTGGGGCATCCAACAGTTGAGACGATGCCAATGCGGACAACATAGGATTCCGGATGGGCTGGAATTCTGGTCTTGACGGCGAAGGCTACGGTAATGAAGGATTTTGCCGGATTGAGGGACAGTTCATGTGTATCGTGGCTGGAGGCATTGGCGTAAATTTGAGGGGCTAAACGGTTTCCTGAACGACATTTTTTGTAATCGTACAGCCGTTGTTTTTGCCATGAATTATACAACATGCAATAAGCTTAGAGTGAGTTTTGAATTCGTCAATGTCCTTTCTTACAATTTGACAAACAACCATTATTATCCCAATTGGAAAAGGAGAGGATAGAACCCGTTGACCCATAATCTAGAAAATTGTCTAGTTATGTCCAAGGTAGATACAAAGGACGATGGGCGGCGGCAGAAGACAGGCCCCATTAGTTATAATGGTCAGAGCGTACGACCCATGCGCCTCTATGTTTGCGGTTGCCGGTTTGCATACCGATGGTGGCTTATTTTGAGAAATGTAAATCATGGGTTAGAAGGATCCGTACACGGGAGCATTAAATGGCCGGATACTCATTCAAAGGGGCAGCGGTGGGAAAGGCTATCGTCCGGCCAATTTATTGAAAAATGAGGCTATAGAAAGACGATTAAAATTTACATTTGCTATTATAACGGCTTGCATAATAACAGTTGACCAGTTATCGACTGGCACATTGGATAATGCAATGCTTTACTTGAACACCTTTAAAACAATGTTACATATGCAATATATTCATAAATGGCGTAAATTCGATCATGTTTCAGGAATAAGTCAAATCATTCCAGTCGTGTACATTAAGGTCGGCGTTAAAGTTTCTGACAACTCAAAGAGGTCGCTAAAGAAAAAAAATCTGCTATTCCAGCTGTGAAATGTCGCTGAACACTATATAAAAAGCTCTATTTGGACACCTTTATTCCACATACTACTTATGCTATAATAATAATCAGTTACCGCATTTAATGAAAACGTCGAGCTCGTCGGCATTTGTGCGCGTCACATTGGTCGTAATATTTGAGATTAGCGCTTTTTCGGAAATCCGAAATATAAATATCACCCGAATATAACGATCAATATTTTCGCCATCGTTGGTTATCTATTGAAAGGTAATAAACATTACGATATCTATCGTCGATGTCAGATTTTCAAGGATAAACATAGTCTGTACAGGAGGATTCTGTCTGCCATATCAAACGGGCAGCGGTGGTGAGGGATCCCACCCGATAAATTCGGTGAAATTTGAGCAGGGTCGAAGCCATGCGGTCTGTATAGATATTTTTAATATCTATATAATTATAATCGTTAGTTAATAGAACAGTTGTTCAGTTATAGGGTGACACACTGGATAATGCAAACCTTTACTTAAACAACTTTACAACGTCTTCTGCCTATTCCATATGATATTATTCACCAACGGTGTGACGTTAAGGCTATAGTTGTACCATTCCAACCAATGAGGTACGTGCATTTACAACACCATGTATGCCTCCATAAATTGCTATCAGATTTTACCATTCGAGCAATGAGAACAGCGCAAAATAATTAAACACCTCTTTTAAGCATGATATTCGCCCTACAAGTGAAAGCAGAAAATTGTTTCTTTAGTTATATGGAAAGGGATGAATGAAAACAGTCACTGTTAGCAATAATTTCTGCCGGAGTCAACGGCCTTTGTTGCCATAAGATATCGTAAAACTCCCCATCCATCCAGGCAACGGTCAGCTTGTTGTCATCTACTTTTGTATATCAACGGCCCTGGCAGCCACAATATCAACAAGTAATTAAGTAGCCTTTACGCGTTGCATTATATTCAACGATTAGGCTACATCTATATTTGAAACAAACTATAACAGAAGCAGATTATAAATTCATACATTCTCAACTAAATATAACCAAATATACATTGATTAATAAACTACTGTAAAACTATTTAGAATTATCAATAGCAGATTGAAAGATGTCGCTAAGTAAAGAAAACTTTGCTATAACCCAGCCCATATACGGTTAACCTAAATAGGGAAGATGATGAAGGAAGGCTTTTGAAAGGAATCTAGGCTAATGAGAACAATTGTTTTTGTAAGAGAATGCATATCTCTCAAAATATAAAACAATGGAAGATACAGCCTGCGAATAAATTTTTTAATGCATGCAGAACAACATATAGAAATCAAAATTCAGTGTTTATATCTAATCCATTCGTGGCAGCCACAAGATGTCGCTAAACCAAGAATTGCAGTTCCTTTAGAATAAGTAAGTCCCGAACACTGGAAAGACGCTCAAAAATTATATTGCATGACAATATACGACAGTAGATTACATGATCTTATCCTAATAATTATACACCATTGCAATGTTCTACTTAAACACCTTTAAAATGGTCTTTACCAACGCAATATATTAATCAACGGCGTAACTTTAACGATGCTACATTTGCGTTGAAGTCGTGTACATTGAGTTCGACGTCAACGGTTCTGACAACTACAATAAATCGCTAAAGAAAGATAAATCTACCATGGTCCGTACACGAGGACCATGTCATCCATTCAAAAGGGAAGCGGTAGTGAGGGATCGCACTCAATAAATTCTTCGAAAATTGAACAGGTTCGAGGCCATACAGTCTCTTGAGATAAAATTACATTTACATTATAATTCCTTTTTAATAGAACAGTTGCCCCTATGATAATGCAATGCTCTGTTTGAAAATGTTTTTGCCGATTCAATGTATTCATCAACCATGTGACGTTTAAGTATACCATAAGTAAGTAAGTAAGTAAGTAGCCTTTGTTTACATATGACAAGCGCGCATGCGTTACATCGTATACAACGACTACATGTATATTTGAAACAAACTCTGCGGAAGCAGGTTATGAAGTCACACATTCACAAAAAAATATAACTAAAGATACACTGATAAACAAAACAACTGTTAAACTATTTAGAATTATCAACAGGCAGCATGAAAGATGTCGCTAAATAAAGAAAACGTTCTATAACACGGTCCATAGATGAGGACCCTAAATTGCGGAACCCATTCAAACTGGCAGCGGTGGTAAAGTATCTCGACCGATCGGTTCGTTATAGAAATGTGAACATCTACATTGACTTACAAAGTAGAGGCAGAAATTTGTTAATTGATTTCTGCTTCATTACATTCTTATCAAACTCAGCCATAATGAGTTCACTAACGGTATGCTGTCGGTGGGAAGATGAGACGGCGAGGGAGAGGATTGGATACCCACCCTCATTCGCCGAGGCTAAGAAAATGAAGTCGCAAATACTTCATACCCAGGCTGCCTCAACGCTAGATTTTAAGGGACAAAAAGACTAAGAATACAGATCATTAGCGAATGCAGTAGTATTAGAGTTGTTTTTAACGACGCTGTTGCATAGTGAAGCTGATCAGCGTCGCCCTCCTTCGCTGTCCAGGTTTGGGACTGGCAATACCAGGGAACGGGCTGTGGCGGGCTATTAGGTTAATGGTTTTAAAAGACTTGTATATTAATTAACTAAATAGAATGCACCATTAGCGCTTAGAAGATCAACAGTTTAACGACTCCTTAAGGTAACAAAGGCCGTTGACATCGATACTATACAAACATTTTAACAGTTCCTTTAGCATGATGCAACATCCTACGACTAGCATACTTGCTAAAATGTTATTGTTTTAATTGTTTAACGACACCATTTGGCTGCCACAACCGTTAACGTCGACCCTGACTTATATCTTCGAGCTTTTGTTCTTGCTTTGCACCGATTACACAAAATCGAATACATATTACATTCGGAGTGCTACTGCGGATTCCTCTCCACCTGCGTTCTCTACTACGGACTGCCGGCTTTCTGCTCTTCATGAGATTTCAAGCGTCGAGTTGCGTCAACTGATACTCGCCTCCGTGCCTAAGACGTGTGAGTTAGATCCTGCGCCAACGTTTCTCGTTCAGGAACTAATTGATGATCTCCTGCCTTTCCTCACGATCCTGTGCAACCGATCGATCAGTGAAGCATGCCTACCTGCTTCTCAGAAACGATCGGTTCTTCTGCCAACCTTGAAGCGAGATGGTCTGGATGTGAACGATCCGGCTAACTATCGACCTATTGCCAATGTAACTTTTCTGTCTAAAATTCTAGAGCGCATTGTTTCTAATCAGCTGATTGCATATTTAGATGTGAATGAGCTGATCCCTCAACAGCAGTCTGGTTTCCGCAGGAATCACTCCACGGAAACCCTTCTGCTTCGGCTTCTGTCTGACTTCTATAGCGCTATGGACCTTGGCCAGGTTACACTCTTAGCTCTTTTCGATGTTAGCTCTGCCTTTGATTCTGTGGACCACTCCATCCTTCTTCAGCGCCTCTCTAAAAACTGTCACGAACTGAACTTAATATGTAGACTTAGTGAAAAGCTTTTTAAAGGTGTCTAGTTGGTCAGCAGCAGTTGCGACACTATGTCATAACAAGAATGATTGACGACCATTACCACGGTGAAGGAGGATTACGCCGGATTAAGGGACAGGTGTATCTTGGTAGGAATCATAGGCGTAAATTGCGGGCTAAAGGGTTACCAGGCACACAATTTTTAAATCTTGCTTCGCAGTTTTTAAGTGGTCGTCCATTAATTATATGTAACAAATTAGGGGAAGGAGGGGGTTTGGAAAAGTTTGACAGTTGTTGACAAGGGTTCGGGGGTTCGGTACAATTTGTCGTCAAAAATTATTTCCCAATGAATCAACCCCTCAAAATGGTAGTGAAAACATTAAGTAATGCTAAAAATGAATAAAGTGCTTAATGTTTAATACTACTAAAAAGCTGGTAATAACTAAACTCATATATTTTGAAATTCGAGATTGCATTTTTTAGTGTAAAATTTAAAAAAAATGATTCTACATTTATTGAGCCATTGTGTTTCTTTTTTGTAGGGGAGAGGTCCCGGATTGTTGACATAATTTTTTAGGGGTCCGTCAATGTTTGACATTAAATTTTGTTGACAAAGGGGTAGGGGGGTCAAAAACTGCCTAAAATTTGTTGACATAATTAATGGACGACCCTAACATGAATTATTATACAAATGTAATAAGTTTGGTACGAATTTTGAATGTCCTTTCGTGCAATATATCAGACAGTCATTAAAACCACATAAGGAAAAGAAATTGTAGAAACCATTAACCCATAATTTAGAACAATGTCTAGAAATGTCTCAGGTAGAGGCAAAGCAAGAGAGGCCGTGGCAGAAGTGTTGGCCAGGCTAGCTGCATTGGTAGGAGCGTGCGTCTCATGCGCCTCTATGATCACGATCGCCGGTTCGCATACCGATAATGACTTATTTGTCACTTGTAAATATCAGGTTGGCCCGTACACGTATCGTAGCTTATTTGAGAAATGTACATCGTGGGCTAGCAGGATCCGTACACGGGAGCATTAAATGGCTGGAGAGTGACCTAGGGGACTGCGGGTATACCCGTACCCGCGGGTTTACCCGTACCCGACCCGTACCCGCGGGTCGGGTACGGGTCGGGTACGAATTTCACGGGTCGGGTCGGGTACGGGTAGGGTCATCACGGGTACGGGTATACCCGGTTTTACAATGCAACTGAGACAGCACAACAGTTGCATGTGACAGGTTCCATAAGTTGACTGCCTATTATCATTACTACTACTACAACTGCTGCTGCTGCTGCTACTACTACTGCTGCTGCTGTTGTTGTTGTTACTACTACTACTACTACTACTACTACTACTACTACTACTACTACTACTACTACTACTACTACTACTACTACTACTACTACTACTACTACTACTACTACTACTACAACTACTACTACTACTACTACTACTACTACTACTACTACTACTACTACTACTACTACTACTACTACTACTACTACTACTACTACTACTACTACTACTACTACTACTACTACTACTACTACTACTACTACTACTACTACTACTACTACTACTACTACTTATACAGTTATACTTATACTACTAGGTCTACTACAACAACAACTACTACTACTACTATCATCATCATTATCAGCCTGTTTATTATTATCACTGCATGCTGAGTTGTAAGCCTATTGGCCTGGTAGGAATAGGGACTTTGGGAAGTCGTGTTAATGACGTGACGGGTACTGTACGGATACGGGTATACCCGCGGGTACGGGTAGGGTCGGGTAGCAATTATAACTACGGGTCGGGTACGGGTACGGGTAGCGGTTCTGTGTTACGGGTACGGGTCGAGTAGCAAAAATGCTGTACCCGCAGACCTCTACTGGAGACCCATTCAAGGGGCGGCGGTGGTAAAGGCTCAAACTCGGGTAATTCATCTTAAAATGTCGAGACCATGCGGTCGATATACATGTAGATAAACGCCAAAATTTACAAATTATAAAATTTACAAATTATAAATTTACTATTTATTCGTTTGTTAATAGAACATTTGTCCAGTTATCGATTGGTACATTAGATAAGACAATGATCTACTTAAACACCTTTAAAACGTCTTCAAACGATACAATATATTCAACAAAGACTATAATTTCAACAATAATACGTAAACCTTTTTCCTGCTGCGTAGGTGTACATTGAGGTCGGCGTCTCGGTGCTGACATCTGCAAGAGGTGGCTAAAGAAAGAGAAATCTACTATATACCATGGTCAGAACACACAAGGTCCTTGGCACCCATTCAAACAGGTAGCGGTGGTGAGGCATATCACCCGATAAATTTGGCGGGAAATGAACAATGTCGAGGCCATACAGCTCCGTAGAAATGGACTGACTATAAAATCGCTTGTTATAGGGCAGTAACAGGGTCGCTAATACAAAGCTAAGTTTAAACACCTTAACCCTGCGACTACCAGTGGGGTCAAAACTGACCCCAGAGGTAGTTTGCACTAGTGCTGCTCACCCCCCCATAAGAGATATCTCAATGAAATTTTATGACTTTATAGGTAATCCGGTTTTGTACAAAATTCCAAGTTTTATTTTACATTTTCTATCACCAGATGGCGCTGGTATACCATTTATACACTGAGTACCAGTGGGGTCATTTTTGACCCCAGTGTAAACTGAATAATTCTGACATATGTAAAAATAACAAAATGCGTTTTTATTGAGCAAACATTGATTTTAAATGTATTTTAACAAATATAAACTATTATATATTGTTTACTTAGTAAATTTATTGCCAAAAATGTTGACAGTCTGCTAACAGGTTCAAACTAGTTGTGAAAAAACAATTCTAAAGGAAACGGAAGTGGATAAATAAGGAAGGCAGTGCCATTTATGGTGAAACATGGAGTGATATATCTGACAAACCTAGAAATGAAGCAGTACAGCAAAAATGTAGAGTTTAGACGTTGTTTCAGCGACAGCATGACTAGATATCGGTTCCAGAAATCATCACGTACCCTTAGATTTGACGATGTGGTGCGTAGAATAGAAAGTCAATATCCTAAACAACTTGCACTTATTTGACAAGTGGACAAAATCATAAGAAAATGATAAGAAGTCGAATATAATCTGTGCAAAAAGTAAGCGCAATTATGTCGTTCTTGCCGAGTATACCTGCATAAACTGTAAACAGTAACTGTAATGACCGGATATTGTCAATACTAGTTTTGAACATAGAACACTCGAACACTTTGAACACTAATCTGAAAATATTAAATTAAAAATTTATTCATTTCAACAGCCTAATCATGTTCCAAATACTTTACTAATATTTGTTTTCATGGCAATAAATAAAAATGTAAAAAACAAAGAACTTATTGTAAAAATTGTGTTGGGGTCATTTTTGACCCCACTGGTACTCAGTGTATCAAAAAAATTCTGGTAGTCTGAGGGTTAACGCTGTGTTACAGAAGCAAAATATTCTCCCCTCAGGAACTACAGACGTACATGTATAGCTGCGCCACTGCTCGCACTCTTGCTGTGCCAGTCCCAAGCCTGGAGAAAAAGAGGAGGGCGACGCTAATGAGCTTTGTCGTTAAACTGTAATTACTACTACTACCATGAGAGACGGGTTCAGATCTGTGCAAACATCGACATATTGTATGGTGGACGTTAACCGCCCTGGCAGCCACAAGATGTCGCAAAAGAAAGAAAATCTACTGAACAACGAAGCCTCCGTATATGAGGACCTTAATGGAATCACACTATTCAAATAGATAATGCAATGGTCAGTACACGTGGACCTTGTCATCAATTCAAATGGACAGCTGTGGTGAGAGAGTTCAACCTTTAAATTCGTATAAAAATGAGCAGGGTCGAGGCCATAGGGTCGCTATAGAAAACGCCTAAATTTGCACCTACTATTTAATCGCTTGTTAATAGAACAGTTGTCCAATTATTGGGTGACACATTGGATAATGTAACGCTCAATATTAAACACCTTAAAAATGGTGTTCACCGATACAATAATTATATTCGTCAACAGCGTAAATTCGACAATGTCATTTACATGGAGGTCGGCGCAAACGGACTTGATAACTTAAAGATGTCGCTAAATAAAAAAAAACTACCATGGCATGGTCTATACTTTGTTACCCATTCAAACACGCAGTGGTCGAGAAAGATCTGAGCTAATCAATTCCTTTTAAAAATGAACAAGGTCGAGGCCATACAGTCGGTATAGAGAAATGTTACGTTTACTATATAATGACTTGTCAATGGAAGAGTAACTTTTGTCCAGTTATAATATTGCAATGCTCTGCTTAAACACATTTAGATTTTTTTTATTCCGATTCAATATATTCTTCAACCGTGTGATGTGAAAGTATGCCATACGAACAGTGAGAAGTATTCAGAAATGATTTCTGTCGACGTCAACGGCCTTTTTGCAATAAGATGTCGTTAAAATCTGTATCCATCCAAGTGACGTTAACTCGCTTAACAACTTAAATATGTAAATGTTGGTTTCTTCTATTTTATAATAGCGACCGTATAATGACCTCGATCCTGTTCATATGCCAATGATTTGATCACAGTGCGGACGACATCAGCGGCTTTCGCAGCCACAAGATAGGTAAGTAAATAAGTACCCTATATATTTGTAACTGAGAAGCGCACATGCATTACATCCCCGGGTGGCATAAAAGCCAATGGACCTGCCTTCGAACAGAGAACTCATCATCATCGTCATCATCAACAGCGACAAAGGCTGCTGAGTTCATTGTCTTGGTAGAGACAAAATCAGTCGAAAGATATTCTGTTATCGAGCAGATAGCTAAGGCGTCGACGTCTCTTTTGATCTTCATATATTCAATTCATTTATATCCCATTTAAAAGTTGAATACATAATACATAATTATGAAGACTCAAAACACGAACGTTAGTAAGTAAGTAAGTACGTGCTTTATTGAACCACCTACAAACACATCGGGAACATCGGATAAAGTATTAAATCATAAAATCACAAAAATCACAATTCACAAAAATCACACAAAAAAACATAAAATACAATCAAACAGACATCTGGATCTGTGAGAGTAAGGTTATAGCAAGGCGAAACGGTTAACGGTTCTTTTCGGTGGTCCTTAAAGCTCTGATCAATGGCCATAAGATATCTGATAAGCCTATTCGTATTTTCGTGGTTCAATGGCCCCTCACTAGATTCTAAAGCTCGTTTTTATTAATTTTTGTGGCCGTAAAAGTTTTATTTCATTTAACGTCACCAAAACGGAGGGTTAATGTTATACAGAAATTCTCAAGAACTGAACTTAATATCTACCATCAGGTAAAAGCTATTTAAAGGTGTCTAGTTGGTTAGCTGCCGTTACAACACTGTTTCATAAGATAAATGATCAGCGTCACCCTCCTCCTTTCTCCATACTCGGGACTGGCACTACCACAGCACGGGCAGTCACGGAGTATGTCTAAAGATGTCTAAGGTATGTTGTAACATTATTTTCAGTATCCAGATTTTAGCGACATCTTGTGGCTGACCTTTGACATTCTCATAACTTAGCGATAGTTGAACGACCGGAAAACTACGTACCGAAATTTGTCTTTTCAAATGCCGTTGATGACAATAGGATTTTTACAGTTGCAGTGTTACCTCTTTGTTGTGATGTTAGAGGCTTAGAGTGCTCGCCTTGTTACGCGAAGAGTACGAGTTCGAGCTTCCTTCTCTGAGAGAGTACTGTGTAGTAACTTTGAGAAAGTCTTTAGACACCTTTAACAAATAGAGGTAGTAGTATTTTCAATTTTGCGACACTGTGTAGTAACATAGACCATTAGCGTCGCCATCCTCCTTCATTCAGGCTTGGGACTGTCACCGACTGGCACTAAGCACGGACGTCCGGTGGGGAGGTACATGTACTTTCGTCTTCTGAGTCTCAGACCATCCATCGTATCAATTAAGGCGATGTAATAGGGCGTCGGATGCCGTTGCGCATAAACAGCACCGAATGCAGTACGATTCGGATTTTCAGCCTGTAACAAAGAATAGTTGTTCCTCGTGTTGGAACAGACCGATGCATTGGTCCATAATATATAAGTGGCATGAATTTTTAGTTGTTGATGTTAGAAGGAGCTCTGCCAATGTTCGAACTCTGACAGTGCCAGTCTCAAGCTGGATGAAGGAGGAGGGCGACGCTAATGATCTTTGTTATCAAACGTGTCGTTAAGCTGAAACTACTACTACTACAGTCTACATGTATGTTAGAAGGAGAGCAATCATTTACAAACCACTTTTGAATCGTTTGTATGATGTCATTCAACTGTGGATCTACGAAAACCAGCTCGCTAAGCACCTCTTTTAAGTCTAATATTCTCACAATAAGGAAAAAGTTGTATGAAAAAGAACTTCTGGGTTAACAGACACAATATGCTGAGCAACGGTGAGGACTGATCAAAATTAGTGACATGACTGGGACTTTTCGTTTGGGGGCCTTAAGCCTTGAGCATGGCGAGTGCGTTATTTCGGGGGCTTCGTTTGGGGGACTGAAGCCTCAAGCCCATCGCTAGTTACGTCCCTGATCAAAATAATCACGAATCTGTTTTAACCTTCGGGCTACCAAGGGAGTGGTGGTTACAGCCCCCCCTACATTTTTTGCTTCACAAACTTGTTCCATATGGAATATAGTTTTGACATTTTAGGTACCTGTAGAGGTTCATTTGCTCACATTTTGAGATAGACATCATGGTGGTATCCCACGCCATTCAAAAGATGCATTAAAAAAAATCAGCTGTGAACTGTCGTTAAACACTAGATAAAACAACGATCTCCTTCGACACCTTTATTACAGATTCAACATTCGTTATAATAATTAATAATCATCAATCACGTCTAGTAGTATCACTGGAAATATTCTGTTAGCATTACATCGGTCGTAAACTTTGAGAAAAACGTTATTTTCGCTGTCGGAAATATAGATAAAATCGTTATATGACGATTTATAAATATCTTCGTCATCGTTGGTTATCTGTTGAAAGGAAATAAACCTTATGATATCTATCATCAATTAATGATTTTTAAGGATAAACATTTTGTTGGTACCTGGATGGCATGAAACGTTCCATCTGTCCCCCGGTATCCAACTTCACCTCCCATAGTTCTGACCTCTATTCGGCTAAGGGGAAGCTCCTGGTACCTCGGGCGCAGTATTCGGTCAGACAGCGTCGAGGCTTCTCGGTTGTTGGACCCTCCATTTGGAACATGCTCCAGCCTGCGCTACGCTTACTGTCCCATAATAATTTGTCTGTTTCCTATCAATTGCTAAGTCCTTTTTCCGTGTCAGGGCTGGGAGCGACTCTGAGTAGACTTTCTGAAGAGGCTCTATATAAATTTCCTGAATGAATGAATGAAAAACACGGTGTTGGTCCCGTCGGTCGTGGACGGAAAATTTTAAGAAATGAAATTATTCATTACTGTCGGACATTGGAATAATAAAGATTTCTGTCGTTGATTTCTGTTGACGGCATATTGAACGTCTGTCCATAGTAGATATTCTTTCTTTTGTATACGTCGGCTGGGTAGGACCTGTTAACCGACCATCTAGAACCCTCCTAGTAAAGCCCCAGGAACAAGTGAAGGAAGCGAGCCTGAGGCAGAAATGTTGGCCAGGTTGGCTGCATTGGTTTGAGCGTTTGTCCCACGCGCCTCTATGCTCTCGCATGCCGCTTCGCATACCGATGGTGGCTCATCTGAGATAAGTAAATCTCGTGCTAGCATGATCCTAAATTTTGCCGATTCCATGGTAGGTGAGTATAGCAAATATTACCGGACTAATCAGGGTAATTTATCGCTTTAGCGTTCTAAACTATTCGCCCATAATAAATTATAGGCAGTGCTGGATTAAAACATAAGCCAACTAAGCCATGGCCTAGGTCCCACAAGGTACACAACATTTCTGAGGGCTCCCAAAATTAGGAGAAATTAAATCAAATTGTTGTAGCAAATTCTTAATTTTTTATAATTTCAATAATTTTAGTGCTTTACCCTGAAACGTTTTTCAACGCTAGAAAGTTTTAGTTACTGCTTACTTACTTAATACTAAGTTACTAACCCTCGTCACAGACTCACACTCACAGTCTGTGCAATCAATAGTCGCCCCAAGCTTTGCTTTGGGGTTAGGGTTCGGGCCCTGGATGTTTTAACCCGGCTCTTAGTTTAAGGCCCCAAGAAGTCTTACGGTGGCTATAGAAAAAGTTTAAATTTACAGTTACTAGGCCTATATTATCGCTTGGTAATAGAACAGTTGTTCCGTACATTGCATATTGCCAAGCTCTACTTAAACACCTTTAAAATTGTTCCTAAAATGCAATATATTCATCAACAGCGTAACCATTCCGATTTCAGCAATACAATGCCATGGTCGGCGTAAACGGTCAGGACAAATAGGAAGTCGCGAAAGTAAGAAAAATCTAGCATGGTCTGTACACGCAAGGACCTTGGCACCCATTCAAAGGGTCAGCGGTGACAACTTTTCTTACCAGACTAGTTGGCTATAATTGAAACTGATACATTGACATTGACATACAAAGATTTCTGCTTCATCTTCACCTCTGAGTGGCCGAGTGGGTTGGTGCCCGCTCACCGCGCCGGCGCCCCGGGTTCGCTTCCCGGTCGGGTCGGATTATCAGAGATTAATTTCTCGGATCTTTACTGCGGGTGGCTCGGTCGCATTATAAACGTGGAGTACAATACAACACACAATACAACACATCACAATACAACTGGGGCGCGGTGGTGTAGGGGTATGTTCGGTGCCTTGCAGCTGGAGGGTTGCGGGTTCGGATCCACATCAAAGTCGCCGCGTAGGGACCCTGGGCAAGTCCTTCACTCGCAATTGCTCATGCGCTTCGGCGTGAAACTCCGATTCAGCGTTCGCGCAGTAGTCGGGAGCGCCTCTGAATGGGAAATCTTGTTGGGGCGCTATAACAAGTGTTCAAATACAATACAATACAATACAATACAATACCTCTGGAAAACTAAGCCAAAATGAGTATACACTGACCATACACTGTCGGTGGGAAGATGAGACGACCATGGAGAAGACTGGCCAACCGCAATCATGCGCCGAGGCCAAGAAAATAAAGTCGCAAATGCTTCGTATCCATGGCTGCCTGGATAAAGGAGGAGGGCGACGCTAATGATCTAATGGTCTTTGTTACCACACAGCTAGTCGTTAAAAAGGAAATACATTGATAGTGTAAGCCCCAAACCTAGATAAAGGAGGAGGGCGACGCTAATGATCCTTGTTACCATACAGTGTCGTTAAACTGAAACTGCTACTGCTTCTGTATCACGATTTAAGACACTGTGCTCTGGAACGCCTTTTAATCGCATGCTCGTAATTATTAATTAATTAATAATCAATTTTTGTGACAAAAGCAACGTTAGTCGAGGTCAACAGCGAAGTCGGCTTGGAAATGTCGTTGAACACTAGGTAAAACAAAGTTCTATTTGGACACCTTTATTACTCATTCAACATACGTTATAATAATAATAGTCGTCTACCGCATTTAATGACTCAACCAAGTCGTCGTTATTTGTACATGCCACATCGGTCGTAAAATTTGAGAATAGCGCTATTTGCGGTAATCCGAAATATAAATTATCGAAATATAACCCTTTATATCTTCGTCATCGTCGGCTATCTGTTGAAAGTAAAATAAGCTTTACGATATAATTATAACGTCGATTTATGATTTTTAAGGATAAACATTTTCTCGGTACTTTGATAGCGTCAGATTTCGCGTCGGTTATGGACGGAAATTTCAGAAATAAAATAATCGTCGATTTCAGTCATACGAACATACAGATAATGAGTATTTCCGTCGATTACGCCGGATTGAGGGACAGGTCACGTGTATCTTGGTAGGAGTCCTATGCGAAAATTCCTAAAGGGTTACCCGAACACAATTTTTTTAATGTTACTCCGCTGTTTTAATATGAATTATTATACAAATGTAATAAGTTTAGTATGAATTTTGAATGTTCTTTCGTGCAGTATATCAGACAATCATTATAACCACCAAAGGAAAAGAAATGTTTCTACAACCATTAACCCACAATCTAGAACACCGTCTAGAAATGTCTCCGGTTAAGGCAAAGGAAGAGAGACATGCATGGCAGAAGTATTGGTTAGGTTGGCTGCATTGGTAAGAGCGTACGCCTCATGCGCCTCTATGCTTAAGTTAAGTTCGTATACCGATGATGACTTATTTGAAACGTTTAAATTGTTATAGAAATGTAATAAGTTTAGTACGAATTTTGAATGTCCTTCCGTGCAATACGTCAGACAATCATTATAACCACCAAAGGAAAAGAAATTGTTGAAACCATTAACCCACGATCTAGAACACTGTCTAGAAATATCTAAGGTAGAGGCAAAGGAAGAGAGACATGCATGGCAGAAGTATTGGCCAGGTTAGCTGCATTGGTAAGAGCGTACGTCTCATGCGCCTCTATGCTCACGATCGACGGTTCGCATACCGTTAATGACTTATTTGAAACTCGTAAATTTGGCAGAACTGAGAGATGCGACGGCGGACAGAAGGAAATGGAGAGGCTTGATCATGAAGGTCGCAAGAGTTCCAGGAACTGACAGCACAAGGTAACAAGGTAAATATCAGGTTGGCCCGTACACGTATCGTGGCTTATTTGAGAAACGTATATCGTGGGCTATATAGCAGGATACGTACACGGGAGCATTAAATGACCGAAGACCCATTCAAGGGTCAGTGGTGAGAAAGGCTCTAACTCGGCCAATTCGTTTAAAAATGAGTAGGGTCGAGACTATTACGGTCGCTATAGATAAACGACAACATTTACATGTAGGCTACTATTTATTCGTTTGAAAATAGAACACTTGTCCAGTTATCGACTGGCACATTAGATAAGAATATGCTCTACTTAAACACCCTTTAAACGTTTTCAAACGTTACAATATATTCATCAAAGACTATAATTTCAACAATCATCCTGCTGAAAACCTTTTCCTGCTGCGTAGGTCTACGTTGAGGTCGGCGTCTCGGTGCTGATATCTGCAAGAGGTCGCTAAAGAAAGAGAAATATACTATATACCATGGTCAGTACACAAGGTCCTTGGCACCCAATCAAACAGGTATCGGTGGTGAGGCATATCACCCGATAAATTTGGCGGGAAATGAACAATGTCGAAGCCATACAGCTCCGTAGAAATGGACTGACTATAAAATCGCTTCTTATAGGGCAGTTACGGGGTCGCTAATACAAAGCTAAGTTTAGACACCTTAACGCTGTGTTACAGAAGCAAAATATTCTCCCCTCAGGAACTACAGACGTATAGCTGCGCCACTGCTCGCACTCTTGCTGTGCCAGTCCCAAGCCTGGAGAAAAAGAGGAGGGCGACGCTAATGAGCTTTGTCGTTAAACTGTAATTACTACTACCATGAGAGACGGGTTCAGATCTGTGCCAACATCGACATATTGTATGGTGGACGTTAACCGCCCTGGCAGCCACAAGATGTCGCAAAAGAAAGAAAATCTACTGAACAACGAAGCCTCCGTATATGAGGACCTTAAATGGAATCACACTATTCAAATAGATAATGCAATTCTACTTACACACCTTTAAAATGGCTTTTACCAATCAATATATTCATCAACGGCGTTTATTTTTTATTTTATTTTTTTTTGAGAGCTGTAATGCCAAAACTAATCTTTGTCGGCGGCAACGACCTATGTTGTCATAAGCTGCCGTTAAACTGTGGACACACACACATTTGATGGTATTACATTGTTCACGTTTTGTACATTTGGGTTCGGCGTCAACGCTCATGACAACTACAAGATGTCGCTAAAGAAAGAAAAATCTATAATACCATGGTCAGTACACGTGGACCTTGTCATCAATTCAAATGGACAGCGGTAGGGAGAAAGTTCAACCTTTAAATTCGTAGAAAAATGAGCAGGGTCGAGGCCATAGGGTCGCTATAGAAAACGCCTAAATTTACATCTACTATTTAATCGCTTGTTAATTATAGAACAGATGTCCAATTATTGGGTGACACATTGGATAATGTAACGCTCAATATTAAACACCTTTAAAATGGTGTTTACCGATACAATAATTATATTCGTCAACAGCGTAAATTCGACAATGTCATTTACATGGAGGTCGGCGCAAACGGACTTGATAACTTAAAGATGTCGCTAAATAAAGAAAAATCTACCATATCATGGTCCATACTGGAAGATGTCGCTAAATAAAGAAAAATCTACCATATCATGGTCCATACTGGAAGACCTTGGTACCCATTCAAGCACGCAGTGGTCGTGAAAGATCTGAGCTAATCAATTCCTTTTTAAAATGAACAAGGTCGAGGCCATACAGTCGGTATAGAGAAATGTTACGTTTACTATATAATGACTTGTCAATGGAAGAGTAACTTTTGTCCAGTTATAATAGTGCAGTGCTCTGCTTAAACACATTTAGTTTTTTTTATTCCGATTCAATATATTCTTCAACAGTGTGATGTGAAAGTATGCCATACGAACGGTGAGAAGTATTCAAAAATGATTTCTGTCGACGTCAACGGCCTTTGTTGCAATAAGATGTCGTTAAAATCTGTATCCATCCAAGTGACGTTAACTCGCTTAACAACTTAAATATGTAAATGTAGATTTATTCTATTTTATATAGCGACCGTACATAATGTGACCTCGACCCTTTTCATTATTTGATCACAGTGCGGACGACATCAGCGGCTTTCGCAGCCACAAGATAAGTACCGGTAAGCAAATAAGTAGCCTATATTTGTATCTGAGAAGAGCACATGCATTACATTGTATACAACGATTACATGCATATTCGAAACAAACTATAACAGCAGCAGGTTATAAAGTTACACATGCACAGCTAAATATAACCAAAGATACACTGATTAACAAAACTACTATTAAGCAATTAATAGCCAACAATTATAGGCAATATAAATGTAACCTTAAATTGCGGTAACCGTTCAAATGCTCACCGATGGTAAAGGATTTCACACGATCGGTTCGTCAGAGGAATGTATACAATGCCATTGACATACAACGCAGAGGCAATGATTTGTTTCTAGATTTCTGCCCCATCTCCATCCCTGACAAACTCAGCCATAATGAGTACACATACCGTATACATGTAAGTGGGAAAATGAAACGGCGAGGGAGAGGATTGGCCAGCTGCCCTCATGCGCCGAGACTAAGAAAATGAAGTCGCAAATACTGCAAACCCATGACGGCCTAAACGCTAGCTTAAAGGAGAAAAACTATGATTACAGATCACTACCGAGTGCAGTAGTATTAGTTGTGGTTTAACGACCCTGTTTCATGAAGAAGATGATCAGCGTTGCCCTCCTTTGCTGTCCAGGTTTGGGACTGGCACTATCAGAGAACGGGCTGTGGAGGGCTATTAGGTTCATGGTTTAGCAGACTTATAAATTAATTAAACAGCATATGCCATTAGTGCTTCCGGATATGCCAACAGTTTGACGACATCTTATGGCAGCAGAGGCAGTTGACATCACAACAATTTTTTTGGAATTCTAAGCGGTCAATTAGTATGAAACTCCTACGACTAGCATATTAGCTGACTTGTTATAGTCTCATTCTTTAGCGACATCTTTTGGCGGCCAAAGTCGTTAACGTCGAACATGACTTAGCCTATATATTGGACCTATGTAGCCACCGAAGCGCCATAGGTTGGATTGGATTGGATCCACAGTTTAACGACAGCTTATGACAACATAGGCCGTTTCCGCCGACAAAGATTATTTTTGGCATATTACAGCTCTTGGCACAAAGATTACACGAAAAGATTCAATATATAACGTCGGTTGAAAGCTATTTAAAGGAGTCTTATTTTCGTGAAATTAATAATAAATAATATCTTTTCTTTAATAAGCGCCTGACAAACGCACTGCGCTGTACATTTACATGTTATGCAATTTAAATCTTAACTACTAACAGAACAGACAGCTTGCAATACAATATTATTTATTGTATCCATTGTTTAGAGACTTCTTGTGGCTTCCAGGGCCGTTGACATCGACCTACCTTACATATTAACATGCTATTTCCTTCATACTGTTCAGAATTAAACAAAATGCTCAATATATATTTATTATTCAAAGAGTTTAACGACATCTTGTGGTTGCTATTGTCGTTGACGTCTTTAAAAAGTAATTGTATATCAGTTGATTTTCTTGATTGCAGATCGTTCGTTCCAGGTCGTCATTGGTGTGTATGCGTATATTTCAGTGGATTCTTGGTTCATGGATTTAGTAGTAGAGACACAACCAGCCGAAAGAAATTCTATTATATAGCAGGTAGCTAACGCTTCAAGTAGACGCGGTGGTGTAGTGGTATGGTCTGTGCCTTGTAACCAAAGGGTCGCAGGTTCGAGTCTACCTCTCGCCATTTCGTCGCGACCCTTAACAAGTTGCTCATCCAAAAAAAATCTGGCCTTGACGGCGAAGGTCACGGTGAGGGAGGATTACACCGGATTGAAGAACAGGTCACGTATATCGTGGTAGGGACCATAGGCGTAAATTGCGGGGCTTAGAGGTTACCTGGATCCCTTTTTTTTATCTTACCACCGCTGTTTTACCATGAATTATGCAATGCTCAATTAGTTTAGTGTGAGTACTGAATTCGTCAATATCTTTATTTGCTATTTGTCAAACAACCATTATAACTCCAAAAGGGAAAAAGGGTGGTAGAATCCGTTAACCCATAATCTAGAACACTGTCTAGTTTTGTTCCAGGTAGAGGCAAAGGAATTGATGCGATGGCAGAAGTACTGGCCCCGTTGGCTGCATTGGTTATATCGTATGTCCCATGAGTGTCTGTGCTTACGGTCGCCGGTTCGCATACCGATGATGGCTTATTTGAAACATGTATAATCTATCAGCCTGTCACTGCCCGTACACGGGAGCATTCAATGGCTGTAGACGCATTCAAGGGGCAGGGGTGGTAAAGGCTCACACCCACAATTGTCTGTTAGGAAGGCAGAGGGAAAAGACAATTCATCCATCAAATCCCCGGGTGGCATAAAAGCCAATGGACCTGCCTTCGGACAGAGAACTCATCATCATCGTCATCATCAGCATCAGCAACTAAGGCTTCTGGGTTCGTGGTCTTAGTAGAGACAAAATCAGTCGACAGAAATGCTTTTATCGGGCAGGTAGCTAAGGGGTCGACGTCTCTTTGATCTACATAAATTCAATACATTTATATCCAATTCAAAAGTATAATACATAATACATAATTATTATGAAGACTCAAAACATGACCGTTAATAAGTAAGTAAATAACTAAGTACGTGCTTTATTGAACAGCCTGCAAACGCACTACGGGAACATAGGATAGAGTATTAAATCATAAAATCACAAAAATCTCAAATTACAAAATTCACAAAAAATCATAAAATACAATAAAACAGACATCTATGGATCTGTGAGAGTAAGGTAAGGCGAAACGGTTAACGGTTCTTTTTCGGTGGTCCTTAATGCTCTGATCAATGGCCATACGATATCTGATAACCCTATTCGCATTTTCGTGGTTCAATGGGCCCTCAGTAGATTCTAAAGCTAGTTTGTATTAATTTTTTTGGCCGTAAATCCTCGTTTTATTTCATTTAAAGTCACCAAAGAGAAAAGTTAAAGTTATACAAAGAACTCAACTAAATATATAGCCTCATTGAAAAGCTATTTAAAGGTGTTTAGTCGGAAAGCTGCAGTAACAACACTGTGTCACAAGAAAAATGAGCAGCGTCGTCCTCCTCCTTTCTCCATACTCGGGACTGGCACTACCACGGGCAGTCACGGAGTATGTCTAAAGATGTCTAAGGTATGTTGTAACATTATTTTCAGTATCCAGATTTTAGCGACATCTTGTGGCTGACCTTTGACATTCTCATAACTTAGCGATAGTTGAACGACCGGAAAAAACGTACCAAAATTTGTCTGATCAAATGCCGTTGATGACAATAGGATAAAAACAGTTTTCACTGTTGTAGTGTTACTGTGTTACCTCTTCGTTGTGATGTTAGAGCGCTCGCCTTGTTGCGCGAAGAGTACGGTTCGAGCCTCCTGAGAGAGTACTGTGTAGTAACTTTGAGCAAGTCTTTAGACACCTTTTACAAGTTTGCACTAAGTATATATAAGTAAGGGCACTGAAGCCATTGTTGCTGTTCTGTAGTTAGAAAAGCACCGATAGAGAGGCGTTTGCTGGAACGACTGGGAGCGACACGCTACCTAGCGAATTACTATCCATTTATACATTTCGTTTAGATGCCATTATGGCGCCATCTATCGAATGCATCTGATTGTATTGTATTGTAGTTGAACACTTGTTATAGCGCCTCTACCAGATTGCCCATTCAGAAGCGCTCCCGACTACTGCGCGGACGCTGAATCGGAGTTTCACGCCGAAGCGCATGAGCAATGGCGAGTGAAGGACTTGCCCACGGTCCCTACGCGGCGGCTTTGAGGTGGATTCGAACCCGCAACCCTCCGGCTGCAAGGCACCGAACATACCCCTATACCACCGCGCCCCAGTATATTGTGTTGTGTTGTACTGATGCCATTAGAACTCCGTTATTTTCTCTCTCCTTCCTCTCTCCATGTACTTTATGTCACCAGACTCTTTTTCTAACTATGTCAGTTTGTAGCTGCTGGTTTGTTTGTATGTATGTATATGCTTGAACGTTTATGCATTTCTGAACTTGTCCACGTATCTACGTATCTACATACGTGAGTGCTTTAGTAAGTACGTACAATGTAAGTATGCTTGTTTTGTATGGATATATGTATGTTTGTATGTATGTTTGCATGTATGTATGTATAGATGTATGTATAGATGTATGTATGTATGTATGTATGTATGTATGTATGTATGTATGTATGTATGTATGTATGTATGTATGTATGCATGTATGTATGTATGTATGTATGTATGCAAGCGTTGCATTATGTGTAAATGCATGCATGAATCTATTTTTGTTTGAGTGTATGCATGTATGTATTTATGTCGGTATTGCATAAATATATGTGTATATGCATGCATACATTACATTTTTGTATGTTTATGCTTGTGCGAATGCATGTACTTGTATGTCATATATGCAAGTGCATCTATGCAATTAAATGTACATAATATGTACATTTAATTGCATACATATTATGTCAGTATTTATGCTTGTGTCCATGTATGTGTGTATGCAACTATTTAATAATTGTTCGTAATTTTTATTTGCGAAGAAGCAATTTGTGATACGCCCGTATTGGCTCCAATGTGAATAGCACCTCCCTTCTCCCTCCCTCTATCTCTCCCTCCCTTCCTCCCTCCCTGCCTCCATCCTACAACTCATCGCTGACTGCCTCCGAACGCATCATCCGCCATCATCCTCAGCAACCGCCTCATCAGTCTCAGACCATCCATCGTATCAATTAAGGTGATGTAATAGGGCGTCGGACGACGTTACACGTAAGCCGCACCGAATGGAGTAAGACTAGAGTTTAGCGCTTCGTATACAACAGAAGAGTTGGTCCTCCTCGCGTTAGAACAGATCGACGCATTGGTCCATTTGAGCCGCAAGACGATGGCTTCAATTCTCGATGCGAGAAGAAAAGTACTTCTTTGTACACCTTTATAAAGGATTTTGTAAGATGTTGTTAAACTGTGGATACGCAAAACACGTCTTTTAAGTCTTCCTTTTCTGCTATAAGTGAAACAAGTATATTAAGACATAATTTAATAACTCCGCCACTGTTCGCTTTCTGACAGTGCCAGTCCCAAGCCTCGATAAATGAGGAGGGCGACGCTAATGGTCTCTGTAACCACACAGCTAGTCGTTAAAAAGGAAACACACATAATTTAATCGTAGGTATGGTATGTTAGATACATGAACAGTTTAAAAGAGTACTTAGTAAAATTTTTATATGGATCAATTGCTGCATAGTTACATAACATTGTTTAATTTGCATGGAATCTTTGTGTCAGAATATAGAAATCATAGACAGAATAAGATGAACTACCTTATGTTACAAAAATATTGAATATTAGTGAAATTGTAAAGCTCTGTTTGATACATTTGATGGTGTCATTCGGACGCTATAAGTTTCTTGTAATCATTGAATTGTATCTTTTCTGTATTGTCGTCAACGGCCTTTGATGTCATAAGACGACGTTAAACGTTGGTATACTAATAATAATAAAATATTATAAGACACAATTTACTAACTCCGCCACTGTTCGCTTTCTGACAGTGTCTGTCCAAAGCCTGGATAAAGGAGGAGGGCGACGCTAATGGTCTTTGTTACCACACAGCTAGTCGTTAAAAAGGAAATACTCACACAATTTACTTCAATCGATGTATGATCCCACAGGAATGGTGAAAACTGATCAGAATAATTACATACCTCTTTTAAGAGCGGTGTTTGACCTATAAGAGAGGACAGAAGGGCAGCGATGTTTTACTGAAGAACTATTTCTGCTCGTACTCTGGTAGTGCCAGTCCTAAGCCGGGATGAAGGCGTAGAGCGGCGCTAATCATCTTTGCTATGACAGTGTCATCAAACAAGAACAAACAACAACAGTGCCTTATTAAACTCCGCCAATAAAATAACTGTGACATTGTCAGTCCCAAGACTTTAGAAAGGAGGAGGGCGACGCTAATCTTTTTTATGTCGTTAAACAGCAACTGAGCAGTTCTATATTAACTCCGCCACTACCCTAAATGTGGTAGTGCCAGTCCAAAGCCGGGAGAAAGGAGGAGGGGACGCTAATCATCTTTGTTACGTCACTGTGTCGTTAAACAGCAACTCATTAAACCAACTTCTGTATTATAGTTAAAGACTGTGCTCAGGAACGCCTTTTAATCGCCTGCTCATAATTAGTAATAAATTAATTTGCTGATTTTGTGATAAAAAAGGCAACGTTGAGTCGACGTTAACGACGAAATCAGTAGTGAAATGTCCTTAAACAGTAGACAAAACACGGTTCTCCTTTGACACCTTTATTACACATTCAACGTACGTTATAATAAAAACGTACGTTATAATAATAATTAATCATCATCAACCACGCTTAACACTTATAATAGTGAGGGCTGTTAGCGTGTCTCCTACCCTAATGATTTAGGGTAGGAGACACGCGATCCGACCACGGGGTCACCCCTCAAAAATGCATTTTAACCAAGATGGCGGCCAAAAATGGCGCCAACACAGAAAACAGTATATATCAGGTCGTAGGTAAGCTACAAAAACAATCGAAGTATCAAATTTATCATTATCAAGGTCAAGGAATCGATTTATCGTAGTGGAAATAGTGTCCGAATGTTACTATCCAAGATGGCGTCCAATATGGCCGCCAACACACACAAATATGTATATATCAGGTCAGAGGTGAGCTACAATAGCAAATGAAGTGTCGAATATAATGTTTTCAAGGTCAAGGAACCGATTTATCATAGTGGCAATATTGTCCGAATGTTACTATCCAAGATGGCGGCCAATATGGCCGCCAAAACACAAAAATATGTATATATCAGGTCAGAGGTAAGCTACAATAAAAAAAATAATGAAGTGTCAAATATAATATTTTCAAGATCAAGGAATCGATTTATCGTAGTGGCATTAGTGTGCGAATGTTACTATCCAAGATGGCGGCCAATATGGCCGCCAAAACACAAAAATATGTATATATCAGGCCAGAGGTAAGCTACAGTAGCAAATGAAGTGTCGAATATAATATTTTACAGGTCAAGGAATCGATTTATCGTAGTGGCAATAGTGTCCGAATGTTACTATCCAAGATGGCGTCCAATATGGCCGCCAACACACAAAAATAGGTATATCTCAGCTCATAAAGCCTTGCTCGTGAGGCCTTTGGAACCGCTCTTTGGACCATCATCTTCTCAACACTGACGAAAACCCTACGTGGACTGTCTCTGAGCTGTTTGATTCTATTTGTAGCGCTCACAACAGCAGAAGCAGATCCTATAAGGTTTTGACTTTGAAGATCTCTTTATGATTTCTTGGATTGTATCATTCCCGCACTATTGCCACTTCATTTGTTATTGTGGCTTACCTATCCATTCTTTTATTCAAGGAATTTGATATTACGCCCCTTCAGGACACCTATTCAGGAGACCCAGCCCAGCTTCAGCACTAATAATTAGACTTTAGTAACTTATTAAATGCAGGGGCACTACCCCTAGGCAGTAGACGAATCTCTAATGGGAGACCATTCTAGATGGAAGGTCCAACCATTGAGAAGGCACGGTGCTGCCTAATTGAGAGCGAGCCCGAGGGACTGAGTTCTCCCCCAGCAGAAGATCGGAAGACTCGACGGCTGCAGCTGTATCAGAAAGCGGACGACAAAGATCACTCCGATAGGCCGAGGCACAGCCAAGGATGCACCGCACCGCCAGACCAAAACAGCAACCCTGTTAGAGATGCGTTGTGGGACAGAGAGCCAGTACAATACATCCCACATATAATACAGAAACAGGAGCATATTTTGGAAAGCCCCTCTAAGACGAGCAGCTGAACGAAAAACCGGTCACGGCGCCCAATTAGTCCAAGTGGCTTTGTGGCAAACCCACCAGGATCAAACTGCAGTGATCCAATCTGCTAGTAACAAAAGCATGGATAAGGATCACAGCAGCGTCACGGGATAGGGAGCGAGAAATAACCATAAATTGACGTAGCTGATTATAGCAGCTAAGGGCAAGCTTATTTATGTGCTGAGAAAAACAAAGTTCTAGATCCAAAGTTACCTCAAGACCCGGACCGAATCCAATAAGGTGACATGCGGGAACTTTTCCGAAACCAGGCATCGGTCAATGCTTGCCAGCCGTCTACGACAACCCAAACAAATGAATTGATTCTTAGAGGCGTTTAGAAGCAGGCGATTGGATGCTAACCAAGTGGAAGGGCATCCATGGCTTGGCACATCTGCTGAACGGCAATCCACCCCGCAATTGGGGTGGCAATGGATGTAGGTCTGCACATCGTCAGCATATAGCCTAGCTGGTGCACAAGCCCACATGACGCCAGCAAGACCCCAATACCAGACGATTAGATAATATAAAGCATCGGGCCCAGCACTAAAACCTATGGGACACCAAAAGGGGCTAGAACCCAGCTGGACATATACGAGCCAAAGACTACACGATTAGTGAGCTCTGACAGAAAGGATCGAAGACACTCTAGCGGTTTGTCTGTCAGCCCAAAAGAAGCAGAAAGGCGTTGAAGGAGTCAAAAGTATTATGGTCAAGAGAGTCAAAAGCTGAGCTGACATCGAAGATGGTCAGAGAGAGAGAGATGTCCGACATCTATGGCGCCATAGAGGTCAGACAGTCCTGAGGCGTTTTGGAGAGTCTCCATAGAGTGATTCTTCTTAAGGCCAGACTGCTAGGAGGAAAGCAAACCATTATATCTAGATAAACAATAGCAACAATGCTTTCCAGGACCTTTGAAGGAAATGTCACATTTGCAATCAAGCGGTAATTTGCTTGATCACTTGAATCCAGCCCATCTAGCTTCACGACTGGATACAGGATCGAGCTCGCACTTTTGGCGCGATTAAATTGAGCATTCGTAGCTCAGCACTCGTGAACTCTATATTGGACGCCATCTTGGATAGTAACATTCGGACACTATTGCCACTATGATAAATCGATTCCTTGACCTTGAAAATATTATATTTGACACTTCATTATTTTGTTATTGTAGCTTACCTCTGACCTGATATATACATATTTTTGTGTTTTGGCGGCCATATTGGACGCCATCTTGGATAGCAGCATTCGGACACTATTGCCACTATGATAAATCGATTCCTTGACCTTGAAAATATTATATTCGACACTGCATATGCTATTGAAACTTACCTCTGACCTGATATATACATATTTATGTGTGTTGGCGGCCATATTGGACGCCATCTTGGATAGCAACATTCGGACACTATTGCCACTACGATAAATCGATTCCTTGACCTTGATAATGTTAAATTTGATACTACGTTTGTTTTGTAGCTTACCTATGACCTGATATATACTGTTTTCTGTGTTGGCGCCATTATTGGCCGCCATCTTGGTTAAAATGCATTTTTGAGGGGTGACCCCGTGGTCGGATCGCGTGTCTCCTACCCTAAATCATTACCATATGACCAAACCTAAGTACACAAAAAGTTTGGTGCTTTTGTCCAGTCGGTCCCCATCCGCTTAAATTTTCGGTCTAACAGCCCTCACTATAATACATGTATGCTTTGTTGGTTAATGGAATTTTTATTATCAATCAATCAATCAATCAATCAATCAATCAATCAATCAATCAATCAATCAATCAATCAGAATTTATATAGCGCCCCTTCAAGATCCCTACTCAGAAGCGCTCCCGACCCAGGTTATGTGTGTTAGATACATGAACAGTTTAAAAGAGTACTTTAAACAATTATAATACATGTATACTTCTTTGATTAATGAATAATTTTTATTATAGTGTTTTTGTTAGATACATGAACATTTTAAAAGAATACCTTAATAAATTATAATACATGTATGCTTTGTTAGTTAATGAAATTTGTCAGGACATAATAATCATAGACAGTATGAGATGAACTACTTTATGTTGCAAAAATATTGAATATTAGTGAAATTGTAAAGCTCCGTTTGACACCTTTAATGGTGTCGTTCGGATGCTATAAGTTTATGGTTCTGATTCTATTGTATAATTCTGATGAAAAACATTATTCGAAAATGAACTTAAATACGTCAAAAACTTTAAAGTCGTCAATATCCTTTCAGAAATAGAATCCAAGACGGAAAAAAGATAAAGAAAACTGATGAAAACACTACACGAAAATGAACTGAAATGCATCAAAAACTTTAAAGACGTCAACGGCCTTTGTTGCTAAAAGATGTCATTAAACATTGGATAAATAAATATTGTATATTTTCAGTATTGTCGTCAACGGCCTTTGATGTCATAAGACGACGTTAAACTGTGGTGAAATAAAAATAACCACGTTTAATAGTTCTTTGAAAAACCTTTCTTATAGCATTGCTCGCGTCACATCAGTGTTATATATGAGAAAAACGTTATTTTCTGTGTCGGAAATACAAATATAATCGGAATATGACGATTTATATCTTCGTCGTCGTTCGTTATCTTTTGACAGGAAACAAACCTTACGTTATCTATCGTCGATATATGATTTCTAAGGATGAACATTTTGTCGGTATACCTGGATAGCGTCAAACGTACCATCTCTGTCGCCCGCTATCCGACTTAGCCTACCATCGAGATCAGCTCTATTCGGATAAGGGGAGCTCCTGGTCATGTTGGTACACTCTTCGGTCAGACAGCCTTCTCAGTTGTTGGTCCCTCCACTTGAAATAGGCTCCCGCTTGCGCTGCGCTCACTGACATTTTTTAGAAAGAACTATTAAACGTGGTTGATGATCATTATTTATTATAACGTACGTTGAATGTGTAATAAAGGTGTCGAAAGAGAGCCGTGTTTTCTCTACCACTACCCTAACTGTTGAAGAGTCGCTGTATATATTTCGGGAAAGAAAGAATGAATTAATGAAAAACATGGTGTTGTTCGCGTCGGTTGTGGACGGAAATATTTAAGAAATAAAATACTACTCCTCTTAGTCATCGCAATATAAAGATTTCCGTCGTCGTTGAGTGGAGGTCAAAAAGTCAACTGTGAAAATAATGTCGTTGAACAGTAGCTGAAACAAAGCTCTCTTTGGACACCTTTATTACACATTCAACATACGCTATAATAATTAATGATCATCCACTGCATTTAATGACTCCTCTAGGTACTAATATTGGGCGTAAAATTTGAGACTAGCGCTATATTCGGAAATCCGAAATAAAAACTATCGGAATATAACGATTTATATCTTTATCGTCGTTGGTTAGCTGTTGAAAGGAAAGAAACTTTGCGATATCTATTACCGATTTATGGTTTTTAAGAAAAAACATTTTTTCGGTACCTGAATAGTAGGGTGGATCGAAAACATTTTGTCTTTCGTATCAAATATTAATAGTGAGCAAAAGTTGCCTTTAGTATACGTTAATAACTGTGTAAAATTATTTTAAATTTGGACAACATCTTGAGGGTCCCCAACGAGATCAAAAATCGTCTGCGCTCGAAAAGCAAAAAGGAACGGTTCGCGTGCAGTTTTTAATTAAGTTCTGTTCATTCCTTGCAATTGTTGCATCGTGTGACAGTTGGTATAATCTAGATTTATTAGAATATGTTTGGCTAGCACTTAGTGTATTCTACTACTTTTATATCTATGCTATTTAGGCCTATTTCTTGTTTTTTATCTATTCTGTTACGGGCGAAAAGACAAAACTAAGATCATTAGAAAAGAAGGCGCACGCTTTCATTGACGACATTTATAGAGCACCATTTGTCATTGATCAGGGAAGCAGGCTCGGCATAACTTTGTCATGTCATGTTACATCCAAAGGTGGTTCAGCTGAGTGCTTGAAATCGAGCATTGTTGAGTACCTGAGTGAAGACCAAATATCTATCGAAAGTTGATTGCAGTTGGATGCGACGGCAATAATGTCAACGGGGATGGGTTGGAGAAGTCATTACGTTGTTAGAACAAGGACTGAAAAAACCTACAGTGGCTTATCTGCAAGCTTCACGGTACCGGTAATGAACTCCCTCTGGGACACTTACTGCAGAGTCTTGATGGAACAACATTCTGATCCGTGTGCATTTTCCGGTCCGCTTGGTATACATCATCGACGTATATTGGGTCGATGGTAGGCCTATACCTTTATCAGCATGCATGTGAACAGTTACCGGTGATAAACTATATCAAAATAAATGTTGATTTGCCATATGTCAACATAAAGGAACTCACTACAGACCAGAAATATCTGTGGGAAATAACCAACGCTGTTTCCGAAGGTTACTGCCCACATGACAGCCATGACTTATCTGAACAAAACCCCTGAAAATTGAATCACTCAAGGTGGCTTACAACTACGAATCGACTTCTCCGTTAGTACATCACAACAGCTGAACCGTCAGCCAACTTGCAGATTCTTGCAGTGTCCTTCGTATTGTGGTATAATCGTTTATTACAAAATCTTGTTGGCACACAGCAAGTTAAGGTGGTTCAGTATCAAGACATAAGCCGTCGTGCAAAGATGATGCAAGACATTTGCTCCGTTCTGTCCATCTGTCCCGTTATCTTACAGTTAAACAGAAACGTATTGTCGATCCTGTTATACTGGGGAATGCCTATTTTGCTCAACCGGAAAACCTACTTCTCTCCATGATTACAGACAAATCATCAGCACGTACGCGAATTCGGAATTTGTCGCATTCTTAAGGCATGTTCGTCAACTCGAACATCAGCTGTGCGACAATTCAAAGTACCAGAACTCAGGTTTGACGCACGAGAGGTCTACCACTTGGACGATTGGCAAAACTCACACATAACTGAACCGCCGCTGACGACTGACATTTCGCAGGAATAATGTGAAGCTATTTGTGACAAGCGGTGAATAACCCATAGTTAACCTTCCTAAGGGCGCTACGCGAGGTGGACAGGCTCAGCAGGAACCCTGAAAAAGCTGGCAAACGTGGGCGGTATCGCCGCCTTTGATACCACAAGATAGTGGATATCAGAGCCAGTCCTAAGCCTGGAACTCTCTTTAAGGGAGAAGTGCGAAGGTCGAACGGATGGGTGCAGACCTGCAGATACTCCGTTCGTAAAGAAAAAATACGAATCAAATCCAATGCAAGCATTGGCCCATGGATACGATGCAAGCGTTGGACACCTACGGGCCTTCGGCCCATGGATCCTGATGATGATGATGATGATGAACCTTCATAAGTTACCTTGTCATACGCAGGCTGTGGAATGCTGTGTAAAGTTAGTTACGGTACTATAAATCGCCAGCAGCGGTTTGTGGCGCAAAATCGCGATATGGCTTTATCAAATCCCGGCCAGAATCTCGATTGATAATGCCAACGTTTAATACAAAATCTGATTATTAAGACATTTGTGCATTTTAGTTAAGCATAAAAATGTATTCTATGATTTGTTACATGTTGGCACGTCTGATGATTCACGATAATCCATAATATTGTCCATGCACATAAAGGCCCCATATAGCAAAACTTCACAGTCCTTGGGGACCCTCAAGATGATGCACAATAATTACCAAATTTTTACTGTGTGTTTGTCATACCAATAGGCAACTTTTGCCCACTATTAAATTTAGTTCTTTAAGAAAAAAGTTTTTAACCTATACATTCGATCCACCCTACTGAATAGCGTCAGAAGTAAAATAATCGTCGCTTTCAGTCATCGGAAGATAAAGATAATGTATGTATGTATGTATGTATGTATGTATGTATGTATGTATGTATGTATGTATGTATGTATGTATGTATGTATGTATGTATGTACGTATGTATGTATGTATGTATGTATGTATGTATGAGCACTTGTTAT
Organism: Aporrectodea caliginosa; assembly: GCA_020284085.1. NCBI lineage: Eukaryota > Metazoa > Annelida > Clitellata > Crassiclitellata > Lumbricidae > Aporrectodea > Aporrectodea caliginosa. Next base: position 253,246 of record JACEVL010000463.1, read on the forward strand.
AGCGCCCCTTCAAGATTTCTACTCAGAGGCGCTCCCGACTACAGAGCGGACACTGAATCGGAGTTTCACGCCGAAGCGCATGACCAATTGCGAGTGAAGGACTTGCCCAAGGTCCCTACGCGGCGGCTTGAGGTGGATTCGAACCCGCAACCCTCCGGCTGCAAGGCACCCAACATACCCCTACACCACCGCGCCCCACAATCTGTGCACTATCGATGATTTATGTTGACTTTTGTCAACTTACCGAAAAAGATATGATATATAACGATACAAAAGAATTGAATGGGGAAAAGAAGGAAATGAAGAAAAAACGAGAAATTAGCCCTTCGACAAGTTCCACAGTTGTGCCAGTCCAAAGCTTGGAGAAATGAGGGCGACTTCAGTGGTTGTGGCAGTCACAAGATGTCGTTAAACTAAGCAGAGCAGTTGCTTTAGCTGGCCATTCCATTCATCCATAAGTTCCGATCACACCATGTAGAAACAAAAATATTTTACATCATATGGCGACATTGCATTTCATGTTATAAATATCACCCTAATAGACACTATTCCAAGTTGATTGCGCTCACTTTTAAGGTTCCTCTGTCTCAGCCGTTTTATCCTTATCCTCGACTTACATTACGTGAGAGTTACATTACAACTATTACAACACAAACTGTTGTCAACGCATTACGTTACCTAACATTGTATGTAATGTAATGAGCAACTTCTATTGCGCCGGTGTCTAATGCACAAGGCATCAACCGATGGCGCATCAAAACAATCCGTAATCAGGTCAACATCCAGAAGATCAGTCCGTAAGAGACAGAGAGGCAGCCTAAGGTGGATAAGCAATTTGAAAGAGGTAAGTTTTCAGCCGAGAACGAAACGACACAAGCGACTGAGCACAGCGCACAGATACAGGAAGAGAGTTCCAAAAGGCAGGCCCAGCAACCGAAAAAGCTCGTTCACCGAGAACAGTTCTTGATTTAGGTATGACCAGACAAAGACAATCAGATGACCTCATTGAATAATGATAAGTCAGAGGAATAAGAACAGATTTTAAATATTGTGGTTGGCTAGAGTTCAAAGTTTTATAAACTATGAGCCCCAGTTTGAAACGAATTCTTTCATGAACAGGAAGCCAATGCAGAGATTTAAGCAGAGGGGTTATATGTTCATATTTGGATGTATTAGTTATGGCTCTAGCCAAAGAGTTCTGAACCCTCTGCAGCTTCAGTATGTTTGATTTATTGATACCAGTAAGAAGTGAGTTACAATAGTCTAGGCGACTGGAAACCAATGCATTTGCCAGAGATATTCTTGCAGACATGGGCACATAACGCCTAATTCTGCGTATATCACGAATGAACATATAGGATGCCTTACAAATACTGTTTACATGGCCAGTGAGAGACATGGTAGAATTAAAGACAACGCCTAAGTTGCGTGCAGCATCGGCCAGCTCAACAATTGAGTCACCCAGTTTCAATGACTTAAGCCCATCAAATTTCTTAAGTTGCTGTGGAGTGCCAAGTAACAGAAATTCAGTCTTTGATGGGTTAAGAAGGAGTTTATTGGATGCCATCCAGGACTGTACTTCATCAAAGACAGCAGACAACAGCTGTACAGATGAGTCACATGACAGACTGTCAAATGAAATGTAAATTTGAGTGTCATCAGCATAGAAATGGTATTTCAGCATATGATTATCAAGCAATGCTCCTAATGGTGTGGTGTATAATGTAAACAAAAGAGGGCCAAGCACTGATCCCTGTGGTACACCGCAAGTCAACAAAGCATCGGATGAATAATTACCATTTAAATACACTGATTGAGTGCGTGGACTAAGATAAGTACTAAACCAATCTAGTGCAGGGCCAGAGATCCCAAACCAGTTCTCGAGACGATGAAGAAGAATAGAATGATCCACAGTATCAAAAGCAGCAGACAAGTCAAGAAGAACAAGTGCTGTCACCTTACCACCATCCATTGAGCAAATGATGTCATTATGAACAGTAAGAAGTGCAGATTCTGTTGAGTGAAACTTACGATAGGCAGACTGAAAAGGGGAGATTAGAGATTATTATGACCTTACGGTACCCAGTGCAATCGTCCAGTTTGTGCCTGACCGTCAATCGCTCTTGTACACGTCGTGCTGTCAGCACTAGCTTCGAGGACCGAACTCAGACACCCGCAATTACGTCAACCCGACGGACGACCGAAGGACAGGCAGGACCGAAGGCAGGACTTTCATCGCCTCGCCCGCGAGCCGGGTGTTAGGTGAATTGAGGACCCGGCAAAAATAGTTCCGGGAAATTTGCCACCTAAAAATAGTGAGGTTCCGTTTATAACGTTTGCAGCCGTTTAGTTAATTGTGATTAAAAGGATAAAAAAATATCGGCTATACTTACTTACTTACTTTAACTTATTAAGGACACTGTCATTGGGAAGATAAGGCCGCCCGGGTGAACACTGGTTTCCCATTCTCATATGCTAAAAAAGCTAAAAAATTAAGTCGCTAGCTTAAAAGACCATAGTCTCCATTGTTAAACAACATCTTGAGGCTACCAGAGCCGTTGACGTAGACATTCCTCTGTTGTCTTTTTAACGTACCAACTCCAAATAAACTGCTCAAATTTATAGGACAAATGGAACTCTTAAATGAGGTGTCTAAGAGACCGCTCATCCGTTAAGGACCAGCCTCTTGGGTGAATTTGTGAAATTGCTTCATTACTACAAAATATTTGTTTGCCATAGGCTACGATTCTCATCTAAAATATTAATCAACAAGTCTCATGGTCTTCTATGAGGTTTGGCGACTGTTCCTTCTCTCTGTCGCCAGACCCACTGCGTGGAACAGTCTTTCAGACCATGTGAAGACTGCGCCATCTCTGGAGAGATTTAAATCGCAGCTCAAGACTTATCGTTTTAAACTATCATATCCATATGACTGTTAATGATTTGTTTTTGAACTCATTTACAGCGCCTTTTACTTCGGCCTCGGCTTTGTAAAGGGGCTATATAATTCATCGTATTATTATTGTGGTTATTGTTGTTGTTGTTGCTGTTGTTGTTGTTGTTGTTGTTGTTGTTGTTGTTGTTGTTATTATTATTATTATTATTATTATTATTATTATTATTATTATTATTATTATTATTATTATTATTATTATTATTATTATTATTTCGGTTTTATTGTTATTATTATTTCGGTTATTATTTTAATTTATAATAATAATAATAATAATTATTATTATTATTATTATTATTATTATTAATTTTATAATCTTTATCATCATCATCATCATCGTCATCATCATCATCGTCGTCGTCGTCGTCATCATCATATTTCGCATTCAATGCAAGAGAATACTTTGACATCCACCTCACTTCACTGGACCACAACTGAACGGTATCGCAACCTTTTTCGCCAGGACCAAATCTACCACCACACCGGCGGACACCGCACTTGCCGGCGAGGCCTCTAGCACGCGCCCGACCGAGGGCTTGACAGATTGCCCGTTCAACTATTGAATCGAGACTCGTGTTTGGCTCGCAAGAGGGCTCTGGATGCGAGCGCAAATACGCTCGGGCGAGTGAGACGGTTTGAGTTGCATTGTCGATGTAATTACTTTGCCGTCGAAATCCTGTCGCTTGTTGGTCGAGCGAGATACGAAGAGGCTTTGTAGTCGTCAAGGCGCAGGAATTCTATTATCGTTTGAACAACGGGAAGTGCGTTTGTGGCGAACTATTTTCGGTGACTGCCTTGGCGATTGTAGATTATTTTGAGGACGAGTTTGACGTTGCTTTTGAAAACGGGGAACTTTCGACAGGTATGAGTAGAGTTTCATTTGGGAATTCTTACGTTTTTTTAATACGTTTTTTAAGGTAAGGTATGGCTGATGAAATCGTCCCTAGTTGTCGTAAGATGTCGCTGAACGATGGATTTTAAGACGTTTTGCTTAGACACCTTTAACAGCGTTTTACGCAATGATATATATAGTTGTTACTCTCGTATTTTCATCAGCATGCGTTTAACACGAAGATCTAAAATTGGAATAATAGATAAGGAATCTCTTGTAGCCTACATGAAGAATGTTATTATACATTTGTTTTATTTTCAAATTGTTTATGTGACAGTTGCTACAAAATATTGTTTTATTGGCATCGGACATTCTGTCAAAGGTCAAGTTCATATATTAAATTATTTTGTTAAATGAGTTCTTTTTCATTTTTATATTTTTCTATATTTAAAAACATATTTTTTGGATTTTTTGGATTTTTTTAACTTCACATCTAAATTCTTATAGGCGTATACACAGTTTATTTACACAAGTGTAATATCATTTTGGAAACAGTTCTACGTGTAAATAACTATATTTATGCAATATTGCCAAAGTAATGCATGATATAGAATTTATAATCCTACTGTTTGGTCGAAGAAGAGGAACTCCTCTTCTAGAGAATCTTACCATAGTTAACCTCAACAATGATTTCTACCACTTCCCTCTGGAGACCCATGATCTGGAGGATGTTCCTTGTGATGCAGTCGACTCAGAGTACTTGTTGCAGGTGGTAGTTCTCTTGTTGTATGCTTATGCCTACCGCGGAATTATAAAAAATATAATTACATCTCGTTAACGAGCTTAGGATAATGTAGGAAAATTGCTAAGTAGAGTCATCGTAATTGCAGTGTTTGCGAGACAACGGGAGATGTCAACTATACAGTCAGTGACACGCGAATTCATCTCTGTTGTCACCTGTCGTTATCAGGTTATCAGATGCCTGCTTAGCTAGGCTCCAGAGGCTTTCCATATCTTATTATAATATAACCTGAGGTGTTACGCGTTTATGTTTAATTGCACTCATTCGCAACCTCCGACAAGGGGAATGGTCTTTAATATGAGAGTTGGAGGTGTAATCCCCCAGAGGTGAGAGCCCCTATAGGTGAAAGCCCTTAGAGGTGAATCGTTATTCGATTGAGGATGAAAGGTACGAAAATGAAGTCCCGAGAGGTGATTCGTCCGGAGGTGAAAGACCCTGATATTCATTCTAATGGCATCTTTTGGACTCTATAAGTTTCTCGTTTTTCAATTGCATTGTATGCACTTTTGATTTGTCGTCAGCGGCCTTTGATGTCGAAAGACAACATTAGACCTTCGAATAAGAATAATAATACATCTCGTTATGCTTACTTTTTGGTCAAATCATTGGAAACAATCGTCAATGAACAATGTAGCAAGGCCTCACAATGCAATGCGATCGGTTACATATGCCCTGTCGATTTCAACGGCCTTTGATGCCATGAAATGTTGTAGAACTGCATCAACCAATGTTTGTCGGCTATTAACTCCGAGTCCGACTGCCTGTACTCTAGTGTGCTAGTCCCAAGCCCGGAGAAAGGAGGAGGTTGTCATCAACGGCCCCGGCAACCAAAGGATGTCGCTAAGCACCGAAAACTATTAATACAACCGATGTATGGGTACAGTACCGATTAGGTAGTGGAAACATCTTTCGACACCTTTAAAACGTTCTCAACAGATGCTATATAGGAATAAAACGAGGCATTGTATAGGTTCGACGTCTCTTCGGTCGTGTTTCTAGTTGGGTTTATACATTTCAACGTTTAAGCTGTATTACGCAAAAATAACGCTATATAAGGAATTAGAAAGTGTCTCAAACTCCGCCACTGTTGGACTCTTGCAGTGCCAGTCCCAAAGACGAAGGAGGAGGGCGACGCTAATGATCTTTGTTATCACACAGTGTCGTTAAACTGAAACTGCTACTACCGGGCCTACTACTCAGATACATTAGGTAACAAGTTTATATTTTAGCTGTATATGCCATACGAACGGTGAGAACGGTTCAGGCTAATTTCTGTCACCTTGAACAGCCTTTGTTGCCAAAAGATGTCGTTAAGCTTTGGAAAAATATTAATAATTTATCTCGCTATTATAACTTTTTAGTTAAATTGTAAGACTAAAGCCATGGTAAACAATGAAGCATGCCCGCACAATGCAATGTGATCGGTGACAACTGATAAAATCAATAAATATGTCCTACTGACGTCAACGGCCTTTGATGCCATAAGACTTTGTTAAACTGTATCAACAAATGTAAATTGGCTAGAGACTCCGCAACCACCTTATCCTCGGGTGGTGCCAGTCAAAAGTCTGGACAAAGGAGGAGGGCGATGCTAATTATCTTCGTTATGACACAGTGTCGTTAAATAGAGACTAACTACGTAATAATCGCCCATTTCCTATGACTAAACTCTTACCGACGTCATCAACCCTGGCAGCCATAAAGATGTCATTAACACACCAAAAACCATTGACGTCGATAGGAAATTTTCACAGGTGTTACTATTAACTATTAATAACACTAGCGATTGAACGAAACAATCGATTTAAATAGCCGTTGAACATTGGTAACTAGGCCTACTTGTATTAGATCGTTTTTCTTCAACACCTTTAAGTAGTTTGACTATAAGCTATATAAAGTTTTTCGTGAGATCGATAATTAACTTAATTCTCTTGTGCCCTGTAGGCGGCGGCTCTCTTGGAGCTATTGGGCGACCCTAAACTCTGGAATAAAATAACCCATAATTATTAATTTTAATTGCTATTAAATGTCTTAAATTTTAATAACTAGAAGAGGAGACCCGTCACCCCAAAACGGAGATCCATCACCAAAAGTCAGATCAGCATCCGTCAGCCTCAGTGCGCTTTCAATATTTTCACTTGCGACATAGAAAACTACTTACGTACCTAGCTAAAGTTGCCCGCGGGTGTTTTATTATCGCTACCTAGTGCTTCCGTATAGTAGTCAAGTTTTTGTCACTGGCTGTGTCAACAGAAATGTAGATTACCCTCGAGTGATAACACTGCATTTTGCTTCTTTAATCAATCGTTTGTGTGAAATTAGTTAGAATCGATTTGAAATTCTGAATTAGCACGTGCTTTTGGTTAGTTATAGTTAATCGAGCCTTCAGTTAATGTCGAAAAGAAAGTTGGATAGCGTGCAGCAAACGTCTGTAGCTAAAGGTTGCAAACAGACTATTACTGGCTCTTGGCGAATGAGCGTAAACTGGGTTGTGCAGTGTGCCGTGCCATCCAGTCTTTGGGGTCATTTCGGTCAGCCGCAGGTATAAGGATACAGCATTCGAAGGAGTGGATAAATGGTTCAATCAAGCCATAGGGAGAGCTTTGCGAGAAGCAGGTTGCATTTCTTTGGAAACATTCTCTGACCATTGGTAACTAGGATACTTATTATAATTACAATTTACTTCGACACCTTTAAAGAGTTTAACCAACCGCTATATATTTAAATTTTCGTTCAGTTTTTCTATAATAATATTCTGGGTATCCAAATCCACGGCGGCTTTTAGTGTCATGGGACGACCTTAAACTTTGGAATTAAAAAGTCCATAATTATTAATTATAAATACTATTACATCTTTTAAAATTTTAATAACTAGATGTACATTAAGATTTTTCATCAAGAATCATTCATACATTGAAATCCTCTTGTGTATGACAATTGCTGCAAAATGTTTTTTTATTTGCATCGAATACCATCTTTTCATAATACATGAATCATAGACATCATAAACTGTATATTTGTGCCGTTAAACAATGAATATAAGATCTTGGAATAAAACCCCATGATTTAATTCGTTGTGTGGCGTTCGATTGAATATATTAAGGTAAGGGTGGACGTCAGCCATAACGTCATTTAAATATATATCCTACTAATAATTTTACGACGTTCAAAGACACCTTTATATAGCTGCCAACCAAAGCAATATATTTAGGATTTTCGCTGAGTCATTACGATGATACCGTGTTGAAGTTTGATGTAAGTTCGACGTGAACGGACCTAGCTGCCGTAAGATGTTAAACAACGAAAACTACTTATCATTATTATAAAGCGCGTAGGGTTGTTTTCCATTTGTACTACTGTCACAACATTGCCCAATGTTTTGCTATAGACTTCGCCGACCTCTAATGCCTGAAGATGTCGTTAAACAGTTGGGTCTAATCATAATCACTGTCGTTTTTTGTCATTAACGTCAGCAAAATGGACCATGAATCATAGACATTATTGACTGTGTTTTATGTCGTTAAACAATGAATATTAGTGACATTCTAAAATTATCGTTTGACACCTAGTAATGGTGTCTTTCGGACGCTACAAATTTAACATCTTCATTGCATTGTATATACTTTCGATATGTCGTCAACAGCCTTTGATATCATGAGACGACGTTAAACCTTCGAATAAAAAAGTCGATAATTTTATATCCAGCGATCGATCCAAAATGTAAGGTAGAGGTGGACGTCAACTGCCCTAGCCACCTCAACGTCGTATATAAAGATAAAGATGCGAGGTAAGGTTGATGTCAACGGCCCAGGCAGCCATAACGTCGTTTAAAGATGGATGCTACTAATAATGCTATGATTTTTTAGACACCTTTAAAAAGCTTTTAACCAAAGATATATATTTAAAATTCTCGTTCAATCGCAAAGCCGACAAAATCTGGTAATGAAAGTTTGAGGTGTGGTCGACGTCAATGGCCCTTACAGCCGTAATAAATATCGTTAAACAATGGAAACTACTTATCATTATTATTATACCAGCAAACTTTGTTTTCTATCTGTGCTACGGTCAAAACAATGCCTAATGTTTTTCTTATAAACAGGCATCAGCGAATGGTATATTTAGTTGTACGTGTGAATGCACCTCGAAATTACATCACTTTTAACAAAGGAACCCATTAATTAGCAATATTGTATATTATTCGTACATTTTGTACTTTTGATAAACAAATATAAGATTATGTGTATTTGAACTAATCTATGTATAAAGATACACAAAATCATCCCTACACATGTTTATATAGTATAAATGTACATCCCATATATATCCATACATATATATCGGCTCCCGTAATGCTGTATTCGCCATTTTCACACAGATTACGCGTATTATTATTTATTTTTATCACTTCCGGTATTCAAAAGACAAAGATGTAGGTATGCAATGAAGCCCTTCATTCCCTCTGAAGGTATCTTGTTTCTCCAGGAAGACAAATGAATACGCTACAGGCAAAAAACTAAGGGGGGGAGTCCTTCCATTCAGCCATTTTTCACCATGTTACGCGTATTATTTATTTTGAGCACCTCCGGTTGCTCAGGTCAACCCAGTGACCATAAAATGTAGCCCCACCGCTCTATAGAATGGTATAATTTGATGTGTCTTAATATTGATGACGGATAAGATATTGAAACTCTAGGGGGGTGGTATCCACCCCGACTGGTGCCTCGGGTATATTGGGTATAACTTTTGAACGGTGTGAGATATCATCTCACATCTTTACCTAAAAACGTGTGTACCGGGAAGCGAACCTAAAAGGTCAAATTTTTATTCCATACGGAAAAAGTTTGAGATGCAGGCACCAACCCACAGCCGTAATAAATATCGTTAAACAATGGAAACTACTTATCATTATTATTATACCAGCAAACTTTGTTTTCTATCTGTGCTACGGTCAAAACAATGCCTAATGTTTTTCTTATAAACAGGCATCAGCGACCTGAAGATGTCGTTAAACAGTTGGATCTACTGACAATCATCATCATTGTACTGTATTGTATTGTATTTGAACACTTGTTATAGCGCCCCTACCAGATTTCCTATTCAGAGGCGCTCCCGACTACTGCGCGAACGCTGAATCGGAGTTTCACGCCGAAGCGCACGAGCAATTGCGAGTGAAGGACTTGCCCAGGGTCCCTACGCGGCGACTTTGAGGTGGATTCGAACCCGCAACCCTCCAGCTGCAAGGCACCGAACATACCCCTACACCACCGCGCCCCAGTTGCATTGTGATGTGTTGTATTGTGTGTTGTATTGTACTCCACGTTTATAATGCGACCGAGCCACCCGCAGTAAAAGATCCGAAAATTAACCACTGATAAAACCCGAATTAGCGAACCCGGGGCGCCGGCTGACAGCAGGCACCTACCCACTCGGCCACTCAGGATCCACAACGATCCATTGTGGTTGTTTGTCATCAACATCAGCAGCAACAGACTACTAGCAGCACTAACAATATCACTAACGACAGCACTAACAACACAGCAATGACACTCGCATTAATAACAAACTATTGCAACAACACTAATACTAACGACAGCACCAACAACTGCACTAACGAGAGCTTTTACAGCAGCACTAAATATTATTACTTATATTAGCAGACAATAACCAAACTAACAATAACACTAGCGCTAGCAGTGGCACTATGGAATAGCAGTCAGACTAAAAACAATATACCACTAAGAATTACAATAGCACTGACAATAACACTACCAATAACACTTACAACGAAACTCGTTTATCAGTAGCAGTGCTGAAGTTCCTTTAATAATATTAATAATAATAATTAATAATTAATTAATAATAATAATAATAATAATAATAATAATAATAATAATAATAATAATAATAATAATAATAATAATAATAATAATAATAATTTATTCTTTATTGAACTGACAAACGCACTGCGCTGTACACGTACATGTTATGACGATTAAACAATTCACAAGAACACAAATCACAGAAGACAATAAATCAACAAAGTTGCAGCCATACAAGGCGCAAGCTCATTGCACTTTTGCAGCCACCTAGGAAATGAAGGCATCAGCTAAACCCAGCGGGCCTTACGAGAATCGAACCAGGTCCGTGAAAATTTCAGGCAAGAGTGTTATCCTTTATACTATCCCCCATCCCATAAAAAAAGATTGCTACAAACTCACGATATATAAAGTCAGATAACCGTACGTTATTGTTGTATCACTGGCGTCTTCTTCTTATTTCAGATTCTTTTTCCTGCGTTTTGACTGAAAACTCAAAACAACAGTAATTGCCAAAAAGGCGGGAATCGCGCTCTTCGAGAAACTTCCTGCGCCCCACCCAACCACTCTTCAAATCACCAGCAACTCAGAGAGACACGCCACCCGTTTTCAGCATCCTGCTTCGGCGATGACGAGAAGATACGGAAGCGGTTGTCATGGTTACATGTGCCTGGCGCTTCTTGCGATGATTGGTCGGCGAGCGAGGCCGGAAGTGGCAAGTGGCGATGAACCAGGTATTTGAGATCACTTAGCGGTTCTTTTCCCATGCACGGTCAGCTACTTCCGGTGTGGGGTTTCTCGCCAAACAGGTAGTTGCACCAAATCGCACAGGCTCTATCTATTTCTGTATTTAAATAACAGGTCTCAATACAGGTGTAATTATGCAGTTTTTACAGCTAATATACAGTTTTGCCATTGTCGTTGTCATTATTATTAGAATAATTGTAATTATTAGTATGGTTATTGTTGTTATTATTATTGTTTCTAAAATTATCATTTTCTTTATCATTATTATTTTCCTGGAGGTACATAAATTATTATCTTTATATAATAATAAGGCTTTCTTATATCCTCTGGCTGTCACGCTGAGAGCGCCTCTGAATAGCTAGTAATGCAAGAGACGCTTTACAAATTCTCAGATACATGTACGATACGATATAGGGAAAATCAGGGAAGCGTTGTTCTCGAATGGCTAGTCTTTGCAGATGGTTATTTTTTTTTATTATTATTATTATTATTATTATTATTATTATTATTATTATTATTATTATTATTATTATTATTAGAAGAAGAGACAGTTAACATAAAAAAGCGTTAGTGTTGTTGTGACCATCGCACTCCTCCTTCTGATAGTTTCGACATAGTGCCCTGGAAGGCGACTGCGTTGAATCGTTGAACAGTCACCGACAGGCTCTGAAAGAGGAATCGTGTCTCACGGTTATTATTATTATTATTATTATTATTATTATTATTATTATTATTATTATTATTATTATTATTATTATTATTATTATTATTATTACTACTACTACTACTACTACTTCTACTACTACTAAGCTACTACTACTACTACTACTACCACCACCACCACCACCACCACCACCACCACCACCATCACCACCACCACCCACCACCACCACTACTACTATAATTGTTATCATCATTAAATTTTGATGGAAATGCCGCGTTTCCGCCATACCCAATATTTTCATTTAGTAATAATTCGCGATTTCATTAAAATTATTTTTTTTATTTCACCACAGTTTAACGTCGTCTTATGACATCAAAGGCCGTTGACGACAATACAGAAAAATATGCAATACAATCAGAACAAGAAACTTATAGCATCCGAACAACACCATTAAAGGTGTCGAAACAGAGCTTTACAATTTCACTAATATTCAATATTTTTCCAACATAAAGTATTTAATCTCATACTGTCTGTGATCATTATGTCCTGACAAATTTCATTAACTAACAAAGCATACATGTATTATAACTGATTAAGGTATTCCTTTAAACTGTTCATGTACATTAACCAAGCCATACCATTATGCAATATTGAAGAACTAAAGTTGAATGATAGTAATATTGTAATATGAATATTCATTAACCAATAAGTAATGTTTATAATTTTCCAACATCGGGTTCTTATTATTATGACAAAACATATTTTAAACAAAAATCAACAATCGAAAAGAAGTCGTCCATGGATATTTCGGCAAACAGCATTGTAACACAGTACTGCAATATTATGCAACACAGCAGGCACTCCGATACAGCAACCAAACCAAACCATTTGTAATATATAATACTGTAAAACCAAAGTTGAATAATAGTAACCAGCGTTGCAACCAACATTGCACAATAGTAATATGGCAATATAGATATTCATTAACCAATAATTAATATTAATAATTTTCCAACATCAGAATTTTATTATAAATGTTATATGACATAACATATTTAAAAATTAACAATTGAAAGATGTTATCTATGAGTGTTTCAGTAACCAAAATGTACACATACAACCTAAATTAAAGTATAATATTCCAGTTACAACTTGTGAATCACAATAATGCATTATTTACTTCAAAATTATAAAGTGTATTAATAAAAGACTAATTAAATATTTATAGTTATAACTAAGAAATACAACTATTCACAGGAACAAACTTAAAATATCCAATTACAAAATTTTACCTTTATTGATTATCTTAACTAACCTATACACTTCATTTTGAACAAACATTAAAATTAGTCCAGTAGGAAATATATTTATTTCCAAGTTTTACGCAAATAAAAGGTGTGATTAATGATTATATGCATCGCCAATTCAAACATATCCTCAACAACGCTACCAATTGACATTAGTATTATTAATAACGTTGAATCACCATCACCAATACCAACACCTTCACCACCACCACCAACAACAATAACACATCAACATCACCGCCACCCCAACGACCACCACCACCACTAACACCACCACCACCACCACCAAATCCAAAAACAACAATAGGATGATAAGAACGACACAGGGACCAAAACGTCCAGCACCACAGCTACTATAGACCACCACTACTACCACCACCACCAAAACAACACCAACACCACTACCAATACCACTCACACCATCAACACCACCACCGCAAACCACCAATGCCACCATGTCCAATTGGGGAGACAAATGCCGCGTGGAAAAAGAGTGGCCAATTGGGGAGACAGGCAGCATTTGGGTATACAGTGGTAAATTGGGGAGACAATGGCCAATTGCGGAGACGTTCGTGAAGTGGTGATGCTACAGTGACCAAGTGAGGAGTGGTCAAGTGAGGTACTCGATGGCGACGACTGTTGATGGTGGAAGAGGGTTTCGGTGACGAGACACAGATGGTAACGGTGGACGGAACTGACGAACGAAACGAATCGAGTGCTTGGCATACAACGGCGATGACCGTTTGATAAGAGTCAGGAGAGAGGGACAGAGAGAGACAGAGGGAGAGAGACAGGGACGGAGAGAGAGGCGTGGAGGGAGAGAGGCAGGGAGTGAGAGAGGCAGGGATGGAGATAGAGAGAGAGAGAAGGCAAAGACGAGAGAGAGAGTAAGTGAGAGAGAGGGAGGGGCAGAGGAACGGAGAGAGACAGGGAAGGAGAGAGGCAGGGAAGGGAGAGAGGCAGGAAGGGGAGAGAGGCATGGATGGAGAGAGACAGTAACGGAGAGAGAGGGAGGGAGAGAGACAGGCAGGGACGGAGAGAGAGCGGCAGAGAGGGAGCGAGACAGGAACGGAGAGAGAGAGGGATAGAGACAAGCAGGGACGGAGAGATAGAGAGAGAGAGAGAGAGAGGCGGAGGGAGAGACGGGGACGGAGAGAGAGACGGGGAGGGAGAGAGAGGCATGGAGAAAGGTAGTGGGATGGAGGTGCAGGTTTGGAGCAAGGTAATGACACTCTTCAAGTAAAAAGAGAGAGACAGGGAAGCAGTGACGGAGAGAGGCATGGAAAGGTAGGTAAGCAGAGACGGACTGGCAAAGAGAGAGAGAAATAGACAGAGAGACACAGACAGACGGACGCACAGACAGACAGTGTAAGAGAGAGAGGCAGGGGATCGTGGAAAATTCTGTTCAATTATTGTAAGTGAAAGTCGAGATTGAGAGTAAAGAATTGGATTGACAAAGTGCGTGGAAAAGAGACAGAGAGGTATAGAGACAGAGACAGAGAGAAACTCAGTGAAACAGACAGAGACAAAGAAGCAGTGAGAGACACCCGGCCATACTGAGAGTCGGACACAAAGACAGACGGAGAGAGACAGAGAGCGCCACAGATGCGTAAGATGTCTTAGATGTATATGTATAAATGCATGTTTATAGATATAATATACTGATAGATAGATAGATAGATAGATGGATGGATGGATGGATGGACGGATGGACGGACGGACGGACGGACGGACAGATAGACGGACAGGCAGACAGACAGACATACAGACAGACAGACAGACAGATAGATAGATAGATAGATAGATGGATAAAAAGGTTGATAGATTGATAGATGAGACAGGCAGACAGGCAGATTGAAACAAATAGAGACAGACAGACAGGCAGACAGAGACAGGTAGAGAGACAGAGACACAGAGAGAGAGAGAGACAGACAGAGAGAGACAGAGACAGAGACAGAAGAGAGATGCCTTCCTTGAGTCGCATGTGTTTACTTTGCTCCATCCATTCCTCCTATCATCCATTCTTCCATTGATCCTCGTTGACATGTCACCCACTCCATCTCAACCCTCACTCCCAGATCAACCTCCACAAACGCATCCTCCAGAGTCTCTCTTTCAGTCGGTTCCTCTCTCTCTCTCTCTCTCTCTCTCTCTCTCTCTCTCTCTCTCTCTCTCTCTCTCTCTCTCTCTCTCTCTCTCTCTCTCTCTCTCCCCTCTCTCTCCCTCCCTCTCTCTCTGTGTCATCGTCTTTCTTTGAGAGGTCCAAATGTCGCCATATAAAATATAAATAGCCGATTCTATGAATACCGTGTGATGATCGTGTGCGCATGTCTCTGCTCTGAAGAGGTCGGTCGTGTCGACGTCAGAGCCGTAGACATCACACAACATAGATTACTGATAGTGTCTTTGTTTGGGACTCAGTGCGAAGCGGCCATTATACTCTCGTACAATACAATACAATACAATACAATACAATACAATACAATACAATACAATACAATACAATGCAACGCAATGCAATATGATGCAATACAACACAATGCTATGCATTGCAATAAAATGTAAGAAAATACAATGCAATACAGTACAATATATTGCAATGCAACACAGTACAATATAATGCTATACAATACAGTACAATATAATGCAATACAACACAATACAATGCAATATAATACAATACAATACAGTGCAATATAATACAATACAATACAGTGCAATATAATACAATACAGTTCAGTTATGGCACAGTAGAAATTGTCGTAGTACAATGCTTGCAATACCGTGCAATATGATGCAATACAGCAGGATACAATGCAATATAGTACAACACAATAGGATACGATACAATACAATACAATACAACTGCATTTGCTATAATTGCCCTCCTTCCAAAGCTCAGCTATGCATACACGACCATACGACAGAACATCGATGGCACTGAGCAATTGTGAGCGAAGGAATTGCTAGAGGACGCCATTGAAACATCACGCAAATGCCATACGAACGGTTAGAACTTTTCAAAATAATTACACACCTCTTTTAAGTGTGATATTTGCCTTATAAGTACCAGCAAACGAGCGATTAAGCATTGCTGTTCTGCGTACAGATTTGATGCTCAGCAAACAATGTAAATAAGATTGAGGAGAAACAAACAATATAATGGCCACCGAAAGAATGAATGGAGTACCTTGGAGGCAAAAGTACCAAATCAAAAATGAAAAAGAGCCTAATATCACCATCAAAGGAATCTTTATGGTAAAAAATAAACTCAAAACAAAAAAGAACCTATATACCGTCAAAAAGAGCCTTTCGGCCAAAAACCAAAAATAAAGAAAACAAATGGCTAAACAATGATGCAAATGTACGCATGTAGGCCTACGTATATAATATATTATTATTTAATATATATATTAAATAATAATAATGATCTCTATGATATAAAATATCGGCAACAACCACTTGACAAATATCGCGTCTCAAGAAATTATCAGAAAGGGAATCCAAGACGAGAAAAGTGAAAGAAAACTGATGAAAAACTATACGAAAACTGAAATACATCAAAAACTTTAAATATGTCAAGAGCCTTTTGTAGCTATAAGATGCAACATTGGAATACATACATGATTTCAGTATTGATATAATTCATACGTAGATGTTTTATGCCATAGGAAAGGTGAGAACTGTTGAAAAATTAATTATAACACACCTCTCTTTCAAGAGTTAAATTGGCCATATAAGTACAAGCAGACCTGCAACTCAGTATTGATTATTACATTGTATATCATAAGAAGTTATATTATGCTAAAGGCAGGGATAAAACGGTTGAAAATAATTACACACCTCTTTCAAGAGTTATACTCGCCCTTTAAGTAAAAGCAGAAGTAGGTCCAATATTCATATAATACAATGTCATGAGAAGCTGCATGATTAAATACACACCTCTTTAAGCGCGATATTCGCCCTATAAGTGAAAACAGAAAATGAGTTCCGTTAAACTGTGGACACACAGTTCCGTTACTAGTGAAGAGCTGTAATATGCCAAAAAAATTATTTCTGTCGACGGCAACGGCCTATGTTGTCATACGCTGCCGTTAAACTGTGGATCTCATCATTCCGTTACTAGTCATTACAGTTTATACCACACTTATCTCAGATGAACTGACCTTGCATTTATTAAGGCCCACGATCTAATGACCAAGCATCAATCGATGGTGTCGAGTAATTGTGAGTGAAGGACTTTCACATTTGGGGGAGGGATAGCGCATTGGATAACACACTGGCATAGAGAGCGAGAGGTACCGAGTTCGAGCTCCCGTAGGGCAAGACATGCTTTGTAGGCTGCCATTAGCGCCGTGTATTGCAGGCTGTCTGTTCTGCTATATAGTAGTTAAGATTTATGTCTTCTGTCATTTGTGTTCTTGTTAATACGTTTCAATTGCGTAAAATGTAAATGTACAGCGCAGTGCGTTTGTCAGGCGCTTCAATAAAGAAAAATTATTATTACATTGAATGTATATGCATCGATGACGTGATATCTCATAAAAGTATATATTAAATAGTAATCGTCTCATAGAAGGAGTCTCGAACCGTATACTCTCCGTGTTACAAGGCGAGTGCTTTAACTAATCGGCTACCCTGTCACACAGAGACAGGGATGGGCACTTCGCAATAATCCATTTCAAAACTGCCTCAAAGTTCATCTTAAACAATCGACCTATCCCGTTCCATGTTCACCCTCCCTCCGCCCAGTGCTGAACTTCGAACTTATAAATAGAGGGCATTAATTTTGCATCACTTCTATGACAATTTATTCTGCGCTTGAAGTCGATTGAATGCGGCCGCGTATATAAATAGGTTGATGGAAAATGGCGATACCGGAAACGACAGTGACTCTAGACCAAAGATTTCATTCATCACTCGGGAGAACTTCTTCATTCATCTCAATCATTCTATTCATTAAAGGATATAGCAAGACAAGTCAAGGGATTTACTCAGAGATTTGCTTCCACGACTCAGTATGGACACAAAGAACAGTTTTAAGGACATACAGTATGGAACTTGTGTGTGGTAGACTATGGTCCGCATGCTTAGCTGTGTATGTAGAGCGGCTGTGTGCCTTGTCGTGTATGTATCCTAGCTGTGTATTTATGTGCTGGCTATATGTATGTAGCTATGTATGTATGTATCATATAGCTAGTATGTATGTATGGTTGTAACTATGTACATGTATGTATGTATCAAAACATGTATGTGTATGCTATGTATGTATGTATGTATGTAATACAATACATAATATGTACATGTATGTATGTATAGACATATGTGCATGTAACATATGTATGTATGTATGTATGGCAATTCATGCCATGTATGTATGTATGTAATGTATGTAGCATGTCATGATATGTATGACCATGTATGTATGTATGTATGTATGTATGTATGTATCTTATGTCGTGTATGTATGTATGTATGTATGTATGTATGTAGCATGTATGTATGTATGTATGTATGTATGTATGTATGTATGTAATATGTATGTATGTATGTATGTATGCTCGAGCCAGCATGTATGTATGCGTTAATAGCACATGTATATGTATGTATGTATGTATGTATGCTTTTATGCTTAATGTATGTATGTAATGTATGCTGTCTTATACCCTGTATGTATGTAGCCATATGTATGTATGCTTATGTATGCTTATGTATGTAATGTATGTATGTATGTATGTATGTATGTATGCCATGTATGTATATATGTATGTATGTCTTGTATGTATGTATGTATGTATGTAGCATAGTTCAATATGTCACTGTATGTATGTATATGTAGAGTATGTATGCTACCTTATGCTTATGTATGTATGTATGTATGTATGTATGTATCGGTATAATAATGTATATTGTTACGGGTTCCTCCTAGCTACAACAAAGCTGAAGACTCGAATCTATTTTTCAAGGTATACTTCTCGAACTTAACGATAGAGGGCTCCTGCATCATTTCTATGAAAATTTATTTTGAAACTCGATTGGATGTATACCCGTGTCTATGTAAAATAGTTGATGGAAAATGGCGATACCGGAAACGACAGTGACTCTAGACTAAAAATTTCTATTTATTTAATTCATTCATTCAAGATTTATATAGCACCCTTTCAGGGAATCATCAGAGGGCTAAGCGAAGCACCAGACGCGCTGGAACATCAGACACTGGGCGGCAAAATCACGCAAGTAAGATGGAGCGCAGCCAAGAACACAACGAGAAACAAGAGCAGCAATGCGATATGAGATAAGACACAGGCAGCCACTGCAACACATTGTTAACAGGAGATAAGAGTACTTAGGAAGCCGTTAATATAGAACATGTCAAGGGAAGAGAGTCTGAGAAACAGTGGTCAATCCGACATGTATGATCAAGGAGAGAGAGAGCGAGAGACCACTGAAGCTGACGAAGCCGCATCCGTATTGAGTATGTAGTAAGCTGTAAGAGAAAGTCCCAGATCACGAACTGTAAGGTTATATGTATGAGGAAAGTATGTATGTATGTATGTATGTATGTATGTATGTATGTATGTATGTATGCTCTGGTGTATGTATGTATGTATGTATGTATGTATGTATGTATGCCATGTATGTATGTATGTATGTGTGTATATAAATGCATAATTGTGGTATACGTACCTATGTTGGCCTAAGCATACATGCATACACGCCTTCATGTATGTTTACACCTCGACACTGACATAGCGCCTTTTGGTGTCCCTCAAAATCGCTCGTCAGAGGGCGTCTCTCGTTGCCTAGGTTACGGCAGCGACGTCAAGATATCGCCAAAGTATAGACGCATGCGCAAGGGCATGCGCACCGGTGTTTTATGGCGAAGCTGTAACTTTTATCGTGAAGAGGAAAAGCATTGACATTTAAAGTAATTTCCATTTGAATGCGATGTAAATCTAATGCTATGCAACGGGGATGCAATGCAAATGTAATTGCATCGCATTCAAGTACTGTAATGTAACGACGTAGCATAACTCAACATTGTAAAGCAAAACATTCTACGAGGCAGCATGAAACAGAATATGACAAAGCATAACGTGAAAACATAACATACATAACATTACAGTAGCACAAACCTAACATAGCATTGCCATAAAATACCATAACATAGCATTGCCATAACAGCATTGCTATAAAATACCATTACATAACATTGCCACACAGCATTGCCATAAAATACCATAACATAGCACGTGCCATAACATAGCATTGCCATAAAATACCATAACATAGCATTGCCATAACATAGCATTGCCATAAAATACCATAACATAGCATTGCCATAACAGCATTGCCATAAAATACCATAACATAGCATTGCCATAACAGCATTGCCATAAAATACCATAACATAGCATTGCCATAACAGCATTGCCATAAAAACCATAACATAGCATTGCCATAACATAGCATTGCCATAAAATACCATAACATAGCATTGCCATAACAGCATTGCTATAAAATACCATAACATAGCATTGCCATAACATAGCATTGCCATAAAATACCATAACATAGCATTGCCATAACAGCATTGCCATAAAATACCATAACATAGCATTGCCATAACATAGCATTGCCATAAAATACCATAACATAGCATTGCCATAACAGCCTTGCCATAAAATACCATAACATAGCATTGCCATAACAGCCTTGCCATAAAATACCATAACATAGCATTGCCATAACAGCATTGCCATAAAATACCATAACATAGCATTGCCATAACAGCATTGCCATAAAATACCATAACATAGCATTGCCATAACAGCATTGCCATAAAATACCATAACATAGCATTGCCATAACAGCATTGCTATAAAATACCATAACATAGCATTGCCATAACAGCATTGCCATAAAATACCATAACATAGCATTGCCATAACAGCATTGCCATAAAATATAACATAGCATTGCCATAACATAGCATTGCCATAAAATACCATAACATAGCATTGCCATAACAGCCTTGCCATAAAATACCATAACATAGCATTGCCATAACAGCATTGCCATAAAATACCATAACATAGCATTGCCATAACAGCATTGCCATAAAATACCATAACATAGCATTGCCATAACATAGCATTGCCATAAAATACCATTACATAACACAGCATTACTACTACATAAGATAACGTAACATAGCATTGCCATAACATGGCATGGCATTGCCATAACATAACATGACGTAGCATTGCCATAACATAACATAGCATTACCTTACCATAACTTAACATTCTTTGAGATCTGAGGAGAAGGGCTATTTGCAGGTGGGGAAATAAAGAACGGGCTTTGGTGACCCAGGTGCTGGAATAGCATTCCACCTTCAATACGCCCTTCGCCTATAATACTACTATTGACTCATTCAAGTCCAGGCTCAAGACTTATTACGATTTACTTAGAAAAAGCTTATCTCTGACTTAGTGTTGAACTTGTTAAAGCGCCCTTGTAACGGCATGTGCCGTGTTATGGCACAGTAGAAATTGTCGTAGTCATTCATTCATTCATTCATACATACAATAATTATACATAACATAACATAGCATTACCATAACATTAGAG